>JAZGTJ010001725.1:27117-51055 GCA_036877575.1 Botia almorhae | reverse complement strand
AGAATCCAAAGTGGTTTAACAAAAATACAAGCTGTGCAATTCTGCTTCCAAACACTCAACATGCATGACCCCATTTTCTTCCATTAGGTGTGCACTGCTGCCTTTTTGCTTTCTTAAACAAATAAAATACTGAGAGGAATTCTCAACATATCGCCACCAATGCTGTCGATAAAGCGAAACCTGAAGATTTGTGTAACGAGCAGCGTGACCCAGTCTCTCCATCTCTCTGCGGTCTGTTTGCACTCACCCGAAACCTGGCAACAACAACACATCTGATCCACTGTTACTGCAGAACAATGAAAACAGCCGAAAATAAACGACAGTACCATGAGCACAACAGCCGAGCTGGAACCTGCTGCCATCGAGGCCACGGCGTCACTGACAGCTCACCTCTGGAGGGCGAACAGAACCAGGCCACATTGTTACACTCCAACCTCATCTATCCGAAACAACCACCAGGGGAAAAAAATACGGTCTGAAAAAAAAGTACATCACATGCACTTCTCTTTTGTAGAAAAGGTTGAGCAAAGAGCAGGAAACCTGGCTTAGGTCTGTGTAATCAATTCTACTAACAGGCAGGGACTCTGACAAGGCCCAACGCCATCTGTCTGAACTGAGCCGTGCCCCGCGCCGTCACGCCACGCTGGCACCCGGGCAACCACCCAAACTGGCACCCACAAGACAAACAAGCCCCCTCAGACTAACACTCTGTTCGTCAGTCTGTCCCTCTCACTTCCTCTCTTTGAAAACGTGCGGTCGTGTACGCATTGTCACGTACGGAACAAACAAAACGTCGCGGCCCGACAAACTCGCGAACGATCACACGCGGACAGAAATCGCTCACACACAGCACAAGGCACCAAAACAACGCTGAGATCTGAGCGCGGCATGCGAATGAACTTCAAAAATTAGTTTACAATAAAAAAAATTATTTCGTTAAAACTGACAGCTTGAAAGCGAGAGAGACGCTGTCAGCCGAGTTCAAAAGACACGCTACATTATTAGGACTTCATAAAGACCCTGAAACATCACAGGAAAAAAAAAATCACACAGCATTGCTAAAGTTTCTCATCATTATGCAAATGCCATTTTATTCCATTTTATCTCTGTCTCTTTATCCTCTCTGGCCATATGTGCTATGGCGCATGTTGGGTCTTCAAAAGCTTCCTCTGTTCATAACAGCCAGACCACATGCAAATCCCCCCATCTGGAAAAAAGCCGTCTCCAGACACCCTTCTTTGTTGATCACCGCATGCAGGAGGGCGGCTCGAACCGGTTGTGGACTCGAGATGCGGTCAAACGTCACCACTGACCTGCGTAAACCTCCCGCCGAACCATACAATTCGACTCCCGTGGGCGGAAACCTGCGCTCTCACCCCTCGCTGCGGGCCATACACTCAGCTAGCGAGAGCTACGTTTAAAGAGAACAAAAGCAATCTAACATCGAGTAGGACCCGATATCAATGCCTTAGAGACCGACCGTTCGACAATCGTGTCTAATGAGCCTTTAAAAGTGTTTCTGAGAGTCAAATCATTCCAGACGCACGTAAGACTGGATTGTCTTTAGAAAACCGCAACGTTCGATACAAAAAAACGGGCTTGATGGTTTCTTCATAAATCAAAATTAGCAGCTCTAATCAGAGTCAAACAACTACTTATCAGGAAGCGATGATTCATCATCGTCACTCCCTCATCTTTCTCCTCTCTCGAGCGGAGGAAATGGAAGTCGCAATAAAGACAAAATCAGCATTCGCGAACGTGTCGTTGTTCGGTGGCTGTCACTCAGATTGCCTACATAAATGAGCTCTGTACACCTGGCTCGTCCAATCAAACGAGACCAATTAGGAGAGAAGATTAAAACTCAACGTGTTACAGCAGACGTTTTCTCAACGCTAGCACTGCCTGTCTCCAAAAATCATAATCAAACTTCTTAAAACTGGAAGAAGCTGTACGCATTAACACAGAGATCTCTACTCCAGGTTGCTTCGGTTTCGTTTTAAAGTTATAACACGGAACAGCATTTAAAATGCAATGCAAGCACACGCTGGAACAGCAACAGAGTTTCTTTATATAGCCAGGATAATTTGTAATGCGTTTACTGTAACAAAAGCAGATTGAGGTTACATTGCGTATACACAGACCACTGCAAAAACAAGCGCAGATGAGATCTGCAGCAAAAAATCATTATCGTATACTGTAAACGTTCAATTTAACGTTAATTTGTCATCATAATGCTAATACGATACTAATACCCATTAGCCAACCCTTTAACTAATGGCGCTCATCAATTCTAATCGTTTCCATGACGATGACGCGCATATTGAAAGACTGCGTTCAATACAAATATAAAGAGCGACGCGCAATCATTCAGAGCGCGGGAAGCGATGACTTTTTCGTGTTTATTAACTACGGAAACTAAAACGACTGCTAATCAACATTAATCTAATGAATATACGCTACAATATCATTTATTATCTACGTACATATGGTGATATAGGCATGCAAATTACTCATCGTTAAACAAATATGTGTGGCTGCTTAGGCAAACGTTCATTTAACAAAATCAATGCTTTTCCAGATGGATTGTTTAAAAACTTTAGCCAAGGGCACAAATACACAGAGGCTAATCACTGAGAACAAACACAATCTTCATGCCAGAGTTCCCTATTGTGTGATATATCGCTTACAGGGCTGGATTGAAGGATGCAGAAATACTTTGGTGTACTTCAGCGGGGCTGTACAGGAACGCCTGATCCAGGAACTGTGATCCAGACACCTGAACGGTCTCTTACATGCTCAACGTGCGCTGAACGTCTGTACATATGCTCTGTCATGATGCCCTTTAGCACCATATGATGAAATGCTAATGCAATAATCGACAGCAAATGCACACAAACGTCTCTCTTAGATTTGATTAAGCAAATAGTTTTGAGTTCTGCAAATAAGTGACAAAACTATAATTAACCTAATTTACATAAAAAACATGTTTGTGCTAAAAGAATGACAACAACTTGTCAGTGGCAGTGCTCGACTTCTTAGGGAGTAAGATGCAGCGCTTTGCGCTACAATACTGCGTTACTGCATGCAAAATTGCCATTTATTTTCTACACAGGCTGTGCAGGATACAATGGTTATGCACGGGAAGATCAGGCAAACGCAACCCAAAAACCCGAGCTAACGCTAACGTCAAAAAGGAGCTGAAATCAATAGTAACAGTTCAGGTTACATGAAAATCAAATTGTGTATTGCTGATCACAGGAAGACCGTCTGAACCTTTTCTATAAGGAGAGAGAGAGAGAGAGATACAAGAAACGAAATAAAGAAAGATGAAAGAAGAAAGATACAGAGAGAGAGAGAGAGAGAGAGAGAGAAAGAGAGAGAGAGAGAAAGAGATACAGGAAGAGTAAGAAAGAGAAATACACAGAAAGAGAAACAGAAAGAGAGAACGATAGAGACAGAGATGTAGAGGGAAAGAGATACAAGAAAAGAAATAAAAAAAGAAAGATACAGAGAGAGAGAGACAAAATGAAAGAGACAACAAGATGTAGACAGCAATAGAAAAGGAGACAGAGACTTCAGAAGATATAAAGACAGACAGAGACAGGTGAGAGAGAGAGAGAGAGTGAGAGAGAGAGAGAGAGAGAGAGAGAGAGAGCGAGAGCACAAAGCAGAAAAGAGTTTCCTTCCACCAAATCACCGAATTTAAGACCACCACCTTCTTTCCCCACCATATAGCACTGAATTACATCATACAGCTCATACACTGATCCAGGATCAAGCGAGAACGGCACGGATGCCATGGAAACACACTTCAAAGACTTCCTGTTTCAGCATCCAGTGTAGAGCTGCGTTACTGACTGCCGCTATCGCACCCGAGACGCTCCTGCCAAAATACACCTGACAACCGCCTGAGCTCAAACCTGATATTTACTGATGTAAAGACGTAACAATCCCGCAAGCTGCACGGTGAGCGACATGAATGTTTACATACATTATATTGCACAGATGTTCTGGATTCAGAGTCTGTGTTATTTGGATATTGCGTTACGGAAAGTAAAATGATCATCGACAGAAAACGCTTTCAACTTGCCTCACACAAATTACACGGACAGTTAAATTGCTTGGCAGCAGAACAGACTTTTGCTGAAATAAAGGAGTATGGGTCTATTGGGAAAAAAACATAAAAGAGGCTAGCAATAGCAAACTAGCTTAAAAAACATAAAATCCCGCCCTCTGTTCAGAGCACTCTCCAAAGCCACGCCTCCTCCAACACACATGAACATGTGCGTGGAGTCTTGCAAGCATATATTTTGACAGGCAAAGAGGGCGTCCTATTGGATAAACATTTGCCTTCCTTTCGCCCCCTAGAAAAATTCGCTTTAGACGTGAATTGATGAAATTAAATTAAATTAAATGTATCAGTGGACCACTAATGTCAACGGAGTAAATTGCAGTATGTGTTATTTGTCGTGAACACAATGCACTGTGTGTGTGTGTATCAATCATTAGCAAGTCTCTCCTATGTGCTGTCAACATGACAATACTCCGTCATCAGACTACTGACAAACGAGAGCTGTAGTGACGGGCTGAAACATTAGCGCTGTTCTCTGTATGTCGGCTTGCGGTTTTATGGATGGATTAGAGGTATCGTGTATGTTGCGCGCTGTATTGACGGAGGCTAACAATGGTGCCGTGTCAAATATCCCGTGAAGGGCACATGAAATATTGTGTCTGTCATCTTGCTCAGCCTGAGAGACGGACGGCGTTCGACATGTTGGGGGGATGGGGAACAGATTGGTTTAAGGTTGCCATCGGCTACCGAATCAGTCACAGGCTGCAGGTATCCCAACTAAAAAGGAATGTTCTCAGAACGTTGGCTAATGCTCTCTCAAAGTTCTTTCAAAGTTATCAATAACGTTCTTGTAACGTTAGCAAAACCTTTGATATGTTATATTTCATATCAAAACGTTTTAAAAATGCCACCGAATTGAAATGGTTTGCATAATGTTGCATAATGATTTATGTAACAATAATCTAGGTTTTAGGATGTTTTGAACATTGCTAGAACATGACAACATTTTAAATGTTAGGTTATAGAACGTTTCTATAACCTAACATTGTTAGCTGGGCTATCTGCACGTCTGAAAGAAGTGAGGGAACGGATGTGTTTCACACGAATCTAGAGGCGTGGTAAATAAGGCCAAAGCGAACGATAAAACGTCATCGTTTCCTGCACGAAGAATAAAACATCAACATCGGAAATCTGGAGACGTTTCATAACCGAAGGCCAAACCGCTTCCGAGATCCGCGGTGTCATTTCTGCTAGCGGTCACAGATGCACAAGAACGACACGCGTGAACTTCACATATTGCTTTTCATCTCGCTTAAACGGAATGACGTGACGAGCGCCTCGCAGCACCACCCCCACCCGACCCCCCTTCCCAACCTGTCAATCATCACAACATCGGCGAGCGAAACCCTCCACCGCCCCCCGCTTGTCACCCTGTCACTCAAATCTCACCGCACAAATAAATAGGGGGCAGGAACCAGCGCTGTACGACAGACAGCTGGAGGGAGGAAGGTGATGGAGAAGTGGGGACAACTGCCTTTATAAATTCATTTTCTCAGTAAGGGATTTCTGTGTGATCTCCCTGAGGTGAGAATCATATTTTAATTAGGTCTGCCTCTGCTTAACAGTTCCCCGCCCCGCCGGATCAGAGCACGCGCCCACCCGCTGGTGCTAGCAAAGACTGTCAGCCTCACTCACTCTCAAATCAAACTGGATCAAATCAAAGACGTCACCAATCCGCGGCCCGCTCACTCCACTGACGCACCCCTGTGACCAATAACCGAGCTAGTTTGTTCCACGCTAGTCTTCCAGGACCTTCTTTCGGTCCATTTCTGACCTTACTGGACAAAGACACATTGCGCATACGCGAGACCTGAAACGCAAACTGAAGATCTTGTTAATTTGCCGTGGGATTTTCAGAAAGATGGTCACACGCAGCGCTGACATTTTTCATTTCGCCTCCTAAACGGTTTCGCTAAAATCCAACGCGCATGTTTTGGCAGACGCACCCCACGCGTGGCCCGAGCACCCCGCGCGGAATCAACAGGAGGTCGTGTTTTACAAAGCATGTTAAAACGCTGACGTGAGAAGACTATGGTATAGTTCACCTCTAAAATGTTAACGCGAGCTCTCGCCGAGGTGTCCAGAGGGATATCTGCATGGTAATTAAGCACAACAGCACTAATGGAGAAAAAATCTGAAGAGGATAGGTGTGAAAAAAGCATAAGTGGTATTACAGAAGCGTTGCCTTGGTAATGGAGATTAAATTGGACAGAACCGAATTTGGGAGGAGAACGTGTAAAACGGCAGCTGCTATGAGAAGGATTCTGCTTATGAGAACGATGATATAAACGAATTACAGGAAAACTGTCTCCGGCGGAATTTAGTAATGGCTGAGCAAAATTGATGCTTGACTATCCTGCTTAGTCTGTGAATTCTCTCGTTTTTTTATTTTGTTTTCTGTCTTATTGCTTTATGGCTCTGGCAGCTGCTGGGAGAGCAGTTTGGCTTCAGCAGAGAAGCTGTTTACGATCAGCGCGCTGTTGTCTGGGCGGACGTCAAAGCACAGAATTATGTGGAGACCAAAAGCTCCATTAGTTGGAGTTTTTAATTAGCACACTTGTGCAAGAGGGTCATTAAGAATGATTTGCGGGCGTGATTGAGGGCGTGCTGATGGGCGAGACGCAGACCCTGCTGAGTTTGCTGCTGACCCCGAACGCATGCATCTACCTTTGGCCAAAACAAAGCCACGTTAACAAAAAACACGAACAAAAAAAACACTTTACACTGGATCTAACGATGAGCTGCCAATGACCCTGTCAAAACCAGCAAACAACAGCTTAACGGTCTTAACTGGACCAGCGTGGCAGTCTTAGTCGGTTTTTGTAGCAATGACTAAAGTTCCTACCGGTTTCTGGGTGTTCCATCTCTCCAATACTGCCATCAGGGGTGGTTCGTTCGTAGTGGTCCTCAGGCAGGGCGAGGGGCCCGATACGAGGCCCAGAAGAGCTCTTGCTGCTGGGGGTCTCGGATTCCTCCAGACCGCTGTCGTAGTAACTCTGTTGGGAAGAATCCTGCTGATCTTGTGCCGGATTGGCAGTGGAGAACGTCACTCTGCGATGGGGGAGCTGAAACAGAGGAAAAGGAGGAGGGCCTTCAGTCAAACAACAATCTAATTATAACTCAGGGCCCCAAATCTAGGCTAATTGACCACTAAATTTGTAATATCACACTTCAGCAGACGGGTATTTTCAATATGTAATTTCCAGAGGGGCGACTAATGAGGAAACATTTTGTTCAAATTGAGGGGAAACTCAAAAGAGGGAATCACTTATTGGAGCGTCCCTTTGGCAGAAGAAATAGCCTGACGTTACTGCTTAGGTGACCACATTGTTTTTCACAAGACCAATGAGGGCAAACGCTCCCGCTGAAATACAGAGACGCAGAGCTCATAAAACAGTTGACATCACAGATCCTGCAGAAAAGCCCTCATTGCCCATTCTGTGAGCTCACAGGCTGCAGGGAAAGATCGATAGTGCCAGGTTGCGCGCACACACACACAAACGCACAGACACACACACACTCTCAGACAGACAGGCAAACAGAATCATTTTAGCGCAGGAATTAAAGCCATTAAGAGACCAATTTCAGTTCATATAAAAAGCCTATTAACACGGCCATTTAAAACATATAGAGAGGCCATTAACGCTTCGTGCGCCTCCATCCCAAACTCTTTCGTTTCAGCTTCTTCTAATTCTCAGCATGTTTATTTATGAGTTCATTTATCAATGTTTGCACAGTATTTTCCTTCACGTCTACAGATGTCCACGATGTTCTTAAATGCCGTACGGGTGCACCACGGTGTCAATACATACAGTGTAGCGATTCGTGCGAAATGCATCACTAGTTTACATACAGGAGCTATATTTCAATGTAACTGCAGAATTCCCAAGGCACAAGCAACTAATTTAACTAATCTAATGCAGTTCTCTAATCAAGTACCGTACAGTCAAGCTACCTTCTTAAAAATGCAGCTACTTGCACTGAGGGTACATAATCAATCATCATTTAAAATCTATTATCTTTACATTATCACATTGCTATGTGTATATATGCATACACACACACACACACACATGGACCTTCAAAGTGATGCTGGTTAACTGCAGAAGGCTTTCTAGATAAGTCACATGAGTCAGGACCCGTTACGACTGCATCCCATACAGCACACACACACACTGATGATCGGCTATGCTGTTTCTCTCAGCAGGTAGCGTCACCACTTTGAGTTAGTTATTCCCCAACACTGCTCTTTGTTTTCTCACGCTCATATGAGTCGCGGGCTCCTTCTCCCCTGTGCCTTGGTATTTACGGTTAGTTTGGAACTGGAGTGCGTAGAGGAACAATCTTACTGCACAGTAATTACATCGACTTCCTTAGCAAACTCAAACATGGACTCACAGTGTGAGTCCCTCTGTTGTCTATCAGAGCTTTCACACAATGTGTGTGTGTGTGTGTGTGTGCAAAAGTGAAGGAAAGATACGAAGAGAGACCGTGGGGCTTTTTGTCTTGGGGCAGAAACTTTTCATGTACTTCTTTTTTTAGGTTTGCTTATTAATTTGTCGTCTTTGATGTGCAATGATCCACGCGTGCAGCATTCTTTGGGCGACGGACGTTTAATCGACGTTTTATCTTTCATAAAATGGCTTAGAAAATGCAAATGTCGCCGCTTGATCACTGTAAAGTGATGTGGTGATTATAAGGCCACATGTAGTATGCAAATTGTGCCGTTTGATCTACGGTAAGGGACTTGGGATGGAAAAATCCTCAAATGCAGCGTTATTAGAAAAAGCGCATGATTATGGTGATGATATTTTAATCGCCAATATTATTGCTATCCCAGGTACCATCCTGGGCTAATGGGATTCTCTGCGACTGGAACTATGGCTCAAAGCAGACACGATACTATTTAAACCTAAGAGAGGCATTTAGATGTTTAAATATGGATTCTAGCTTAAACTGCTCCTACAGGCATTGCTTAGGAGTCAGCACTTCTATCTGCCCCAAGCGCTAAAAACTGCAGCTCTGCTATCTGCTAGAGTCTAATATCAAGAAGGGAACTGGACTAGTGAGAGAAGGTTTTACAATATAAACAAGAGAGAAACTCAGACTTGGACTGGAGAGAGTTTTGGACCGAGACCTGGATTGGAAAGTGAGTCTTGGATTAAAGTGGGTCTTGGATTGAAGAGGGAGACTTGGAATGCAGACTGTGTTTCCAGTCCAAGACTCTCAGTCCAGTCCAAGACCTTCTCCAATCCAAGAACTTCTGTACATGTCCAAGACTGAGACTTTGATTGACTAGAGAGGGACTGTAGATGGACTTGGACTGGAAAGGGTAGGTGTTAATCTGCTGTCTCCAGGAAAGCAACGGAGGAGGGGTTACTGGGTCTGGCTGTTAAATTGGACCTGGAACCGAAAGAAGGTTCAATTATGAGCCACAAAAAGGACTGGATGAAGTTGAAGGGAAACGCGATATCAGAAAATAGACAATGGTGCCCTGAAGGAATTTGAGCAGGAACAACAAATGGAGAAACTATAAGAGAACGACGAGGAAATAAATGGAGACCGGGCGCGGCGCTTAGATTAGAAAAGATTAGACGAATTGCGAGAGGCTGAGGTGAAAAGGAGGCATAATCAAAACGCGCCATATTGAATGGGAGCGCATTTCACACTCGACAGAAATAAAGGTCTGCAGACACTGCAGCACAATAAAGTCTCACGACCGGAGACGGTACGAGAAAATGGCGCTCGTGGGAGCGAGTGTTGCGACTCCGAGCGAGTGTTGCCTGATACACCGTCGAGGTGCGGTTTGAGGTGAAACACTCCACAAATGGATATACAGCTGACACACGGGCTGCTTGACGCTGCGGGCGGAGCGGCGAGGCCGAGCTTCTCCTACCAGTGATTCATTCAGCCCATTACTCCTGCATGCTGTCATACCAAATGGCGTGAACTATGAGATTCATCATTAGAAGTGGCAGCTCGGCCCCCTGCACTCAGCGCACGGCCAATGCAGGCTTTTTCTGTCAGCGCTGCTGTAGCCCCACAACCGGTTCCACTTTTAAACAGGCTGCTTCAAAAGTGCAGCTTTCCAGACAGGGAGAGAGCGATAACCATTCACTGGGAGACTCGCACCTCTCTGGGAAGCACAGGGGTTTGTATCTACCAAGCTTCCCTGGTGCAATTAGCCAACAGCGAATGCTAATCAGGTCCGACAATAGCTTTCTCCTGCCGGCGCTCATTCCAGTCACAAGCTGTTTCTTGTTTCATGTCTTTACTTTTTCTTCTCTTTCATGACCACCCTCCTCTATTCTGCACCCCCCCCCCACCCCATCTTCTCCCTTATCCCTCCCTGTGGCTCTTTGATAAGACTCTTTGAAGACCCAGCTTACAATTTTAGGTTGTAAAAACATTGCCCTAACGTTTCCATTAAGAAACCAAAACATTAACTTTTTTTAATGTTGTAGGAACGTTCAAAAAGTGCTGTTTTTAAACGTGGCATTGACGTTGCGGCTTGGTTGTAAGAATGTTATTTAAACTTAAATTCTGTAACGCTTTTAAAACATTCCACTTACAACGTAACATTTTTGATATGTATGCTACACATACAATATAAGGCAACATTTTGAGAATGTTTCCTGTTAGCTCCTTGCCTCCAAACTATTGCACCTACAAAAAACAGAAACAGAAAGGAGATGAGATGAGGAGGTAACAGTCGGATGAAAAAGGAGGAACCTGTATGTGCCTCTGCCCCCCCTCTGCTCCTCTCAGATTTTATGCTGGCTGCATCTCTTCCGAGCTGCACTTCTTCATTGTCACGTTTGTTTGCGCAGCTCATTTTTCCTCTGCTCTACATGCCTCCCGAAGCAGCAGCTCATTGATCCTCACACACGCCCGACGCCCCGCAGCCGAACGCTCGCTCCGATCCCCTTTAACTGAAGCACAGTGTGAGCGAGTTCACCCACTGACTTCAACCAAGCGAGAGCGCCGGGGTTTACACTACATCTCCTACTCTGTGTGGGTGCACGAGGGCAGGAAAGATCTCTAAATTAACCGTAGGACAGAGGCTGAGAGCGCAACCTCCGATCTCCACCACATAATACATCACAGACCTTTGCAGAGACGGTACAAGTAGTTGATTTAAAAGCCAGATAATTTTTGTTAAAAAGCCAGAAGGCAAATAAAAACAAAAATAATTCAACCAGAAGTTCCAGGTTCCTGGGGTTCTCCGAGTGTACTTCATAGGGTCTGTGGAGAAGATAGTTAGAAATGTCACGAAAGTTCTTCGTTTCAATATATTTCAATGAACACAAGCGAATGATCTGTTTTATAGCATCACATGTAGTAATGCAGCTTATGTTTCCTTAATAAAACATTAAAATACCTGGTCGATGGTATAACCTTATAATTTAATTCATAACTTCATGTTAAAGCCGCAATCTATAATGTTTCTTGGTTAAAAATAAAAATCAGTTACTGAGCGAGTGCATAAGAGATCAGATACATGTAATTTGAGCTGTCTGGTCACATTTCGCAGGTAATGGCAGTTTGACTTCATTTGACTTCAATGTACAAATAACCTAAAGTAACCTGAGATTTAATGTTTTAACAGAGAGGGCGATAGAGAGGCAAACGTTATGGATTGTGGCTTTAAAAGACAAATGACATGGTGCAGGACAATCAGATGATACCCGTCTAATCCACTACCTGTGCTGTCTTAGTCTGAACCCAAAAATCATAGTAGCTGAATTTGCAACACTGCGCTGGCGTGTGGCCTTCTTGTTAGAGGACGATGGCTATCATGGTTGACTTCGCTATGAACCGCAGAGTTTAAAAGGCCATGGGCTGTGTGTCCATCAACAAGACACAAACACTCGAATCGACACTCTTTATAACACCATTCCCTCTCAGCTCTCACACAATCTAAATTCAAACCTTCCTCCTCCCGGTTTCTTTACACCCAACTAAATCTTACCTTTCACTCCTTCCTATTTTCAACCGTCACTCCTCTCGGCCCGCACCGCACCTCTCCCACACCCCGTCTCCCCGTTACCCGTCCTCCGCTGGGATTTGGAGGAAATGGAATTGAATTATGAAGGAATTTCCCTGCACTTCGATTGGCATCATTTCCTCCCTCACAATGGAACATCATTCTCGCATCTCGCCGTGTGAGGGAATGAAAATAGGCCCGGGCGCCGTTCTCTCTCTCTTTCATCTTTTTAAATTGAATTTTTCATATCAGAGGGCACCCGAGACATCTGCCGATTCTTTTAAGACGAGGGAGAAAAACTCATTTCATAACGTACGAGAGGTACGGCTATATAACTGTGATTCGCAACGTGGAGAACCCGACTTCCTGCTACGAAAGCGCCGATCTTTCAAGCCACGGCATAAAATAATAACACGGGTTCCATTTCATAACTTCAGACCGTAACGCCGCATCAGTGGTGCGTAAGTGGCGAGTTTTTTGAATATTACTGTTTAATCTGAGTGGATCAGACCCTCATCTCCGCAATAAGTCCTTTTCTCTGAGGGATGTGCTTTTCAATCTCGCTGCAAGTGTTTGTCTCTGACAACTCTGAGGCCCGTGTTGTCCTAAATTGCATTTCATTTGGGCGGCGCTCTTAACGTCCTTGTTTTCAAAATATTGAGTGACGGCGGGGCGGTCGTAATATTGAGATGTGATGAGGAGGCGAAGGGGAAAACCTGAAAGACAAGCACTTGAGAAATGAACCTTGGGTATCCAGTCCCGAGTGGACATCTCTTTCCTCTTAAAACCGCCATTTTCAGAGTTAATATCTCAGAGTCCCTGAAGCTTCTGGCTGGAAAGCATGCGTGGAGCTCAGCCTCAAATTGCTTTAAGGACATGATGTATAATGGGATTGTGGGGAGAGAAGACAAAAGCTCTCAAGCGTACGCAAGACTTCAGAGCTCCCTCCAGAATTGTTTTTTGCATCGTTATTAATAGGCTGTGATGGGATGGCTAGGAAAATAGTTCACTCTTAAAAAACTACTAACGACACTTACTGTACTGCACCAAGAACACTATCTGTTGTATCCTCGCTCCCTTATTTAAAAGGCCGAGATGACTAACCACACTAATGCCCTCAATGTATAAAATGAGAAAGCGGGTATATTAAAAAATAATGTTTAATTAGAAGCCAGAGAGCCCTTTAATCTACCGCACGGAGAGATTTCTGCCACGGTCGTGGAACTAGGACGAAACTCATCTATTGATCCATCCGAGTGGACCCGCGCTTTGGCAGCAGCCTACCAATGTTCAACCAGGTGTAAAAATGACGGTCAGAAATATTTTTATCTGCAATGAGACCAGCTCGCTCGTGTGCACACCCCTCCCTCGCTTAGGACATCTTGTCTGGCCTACTGTCTACAAATATCAAAGGGATCTGAAGGCCTTTTCTGAGACCCCGAGTCGATGATTCTGGTCGTCATCTCAGGCTCCTCTCCTTCAAGCCAGTGCCTGAGAGAGACTGAAGGCTTATGAATTCTCAGCGCTGTCTTATTAATGAATTAAAAGCTGATTATGAGTTGGTGACTATAGCTTCGGCTAAAGCGAGGCGGATACGCGAGTTAAGCGAGAGAGAGCGAGAGGTTAGTCTGTAAAGGAAACATGGAATAGAAACCACTGCCGTAAGCCAGAAACAAACTATCTTGAAGCCTGGTAATCAGAAAGCATTGATCCGACATTTCCAATTAAGTGAGGTTGCGTGCAGACTCGAGGAGTTTGTGATTACGCAGTCATGCGTGCGTGTGCAAGCCGAAGTGTTTGTCTGTGCTTAGTGTGGTGTGATAATGGCTTAAAAGTCAAGACTTTCCCCCGCGCGCTCTCTCTCTCTCTCCTCTCTTTTAGTGTGCTATCTTAATTCAAAGTAAAACAAGCAAACGGAAGCTCTACATTGTACTCTGCTCGTCTGTAGCAGGAGTTAAGGTACACGAGACCAGGCTTTGAATTTGCAGCCACTGAATTCAGCAGGAAAGTCAAACGCTCGCCATTTTGTTGGGCCATGATTGGATAAGTCGCATTTGTTGCACATTAGTTCAATTCTATAGCATCCCGCCAAGCTGCTTGGCAAACATACCAGCCCACATTTAGGATAATGAACTACATTACTTGGCAGAAGAATTGTTTAGTGTGATTTTTTTTTTTTAACTTAATCTGCAACTTTTACCAAACTGCTGTTACCATCACTTTATACTTCGCATTATGTCTATAAACATCTCCACTCAAAATCACAGTAAAGCGTATGGCTGCTTTAAAATCATGTATTTATTTATAACATTGGCCAAACGTACTGATTTTGGACTCCTCCCTAATCAAGCACCCCTGATTTCATTTGTTTGTGAGTACAACATTGCAAGACTCGAATGGGTGTCAGATAAAGGAGATGTGCGCTTTTAAGCACCCTCCAGTAACAAAGTTACTAATGCTAATGCTAATATTAAACACATTCCAACGAATTTAAAATCCACATTTCCCCACAAAGTCCTGGAAATGCTAGAAAAGTAGGCAGGAAAATTTGCTGCTTGCTGCCTGAACCAGGGATAAAACTGAAATGTACCAACCTTCACAGTTTGACCTTTTGGGGACCAGTGTTTTCATTTTGCGGAGCAATTTGATCCCTAAAAAGTGTTTTTTCTTTCTTTTGGACTTTTGTTCAAAGATAGCCCATCGTTTCTCATGAAAATCAAACAGTGAGTCAGCGAGCTGGGGATTAGAACAGCAGACGTGGAGGGAGAAGAGATTTCCCTGAGCTGGAACTGCCGACTCAAATCTGCATTTAGTTTTACTTGAGACTTATTGCAGCCAATCAGAGAGCTGGGATTTGAGGTTCTGGCTTTACTGGGCTTTAGCGGGGTGTTTGTAGGTCAGTGGGCTAATGGAGAGCCAGAGGTGATCTGGGTCTGCGGCCGGACCTGATCACACTTACCCTGCTGCAGGACATTTACAGAGAGACCGATAGTGAGAAAGACACAAAAATGCCCATTAGCACCATGTTAAAGAACTCAAAGCTAGGCTGATAGCAAAGAGTCCGCCTTTAGCCTATATGCAACGCCGCATATCTGCGACTATAACGCTTCAGGGATCTTGTCAGTGCAACAATCATGTCAAACACACAGATGCTTTAAACTCCTCTCAGACGTGCCCTGATCCTCACAGCCCAGCTGGAACTGGGATAGGCAATCACAATTGGCTCTGAACAAAAAAAAACACAACAAAACAGCAAAAGGACCTGACACATGGTCTCCATCCCTGCGGATACATGCAGGCCATGACCATATTTTCCAGTCTGAAAATTTGGGCAACAGCGTGTGTGTTAGAACTACTTCCAGCCAGCACAGAACGTTTACCAACCGTGAATGTGTTTGTAGAATGTCCAAGCTGCTCTTTGGCTCTCCTGCAATGAGACGAATGTGAAAATGGGGCAGTCGACCACTACAAATGACAACAAGTACTGAAGAAGTATCATAAAAGTAGTGTGTAGTGTGACTAGTGCACTTTATTTCAAGGGTTCTAAAGCCAAACGATAGCTTTATGGGAGGGACAGACAGAAATGGTTGTGCTCTTTAAACGATGCCTTCTGCGGAAGTTCTATGATCTCATTTACATGCATCTTAAAATATGGCAAAGACATGACGCCTTATGTTTGGCATCAATTACTGTACATCTAACGTTAATTTTTCTCGCGTATATTGTCAATGACGTTATAGTCGATAACGTGTCTTAATGTGTCAAATTTGGATTACACAAATGAAAGCAAACCGTGAGAATGAGGAACGAGGAGAAGTTCTAGATCCTTCTGTGAAACTTCTTCACTGTTTCACAGAAGAGTCACACGGGTTTGGATGAAGGCATATTTCATAGTTTTTTAACGATTCCTTTAAGTTTAAAATTCCAACAAAACAAGCCCGAACCAGCAAAATATAACATTATTTATACACAAGATTATAAATCTTGTACGTCCCCTGGCTTTTATATTATGTAGTCTACACGGTTTACAGACGACCATCTAAGAGCGGCTGAAATCAGATTTGGAGTTCTGCGGAAAACAAGTTATTTTGGCCTCGTTTCTGGGGAATGTTATTAGCACAGGTTCCTGGGAGCCTCACATTTACTGCACTGTACATGTGTGCCTGATAAAAGAGGCTTTCATCGCTCATACATTTAGTATTTGTTTATCCATTAACTGTCTGTAGTGGCTACTGACCTTTCGAACCTTGAACATTAACTAACACAGAGCTCTCGGAACATTATGAATGGCTGTTATTACTCAAAGCTTTTGAATAATTGAATTACCGTCCGACTCGTGATGATGGCACACACTGTACTTTTAAAGAGCTTAATAGCAAACTGGGCTTTGATTAAAGATACATCTATACATGGACATAATGTTATGTCAAGTGGACGCGTCGACAGTCGCGGGCGCTAATTAGAATCAACAGGGTTTGGCACTTATAATTCAACAGAAATTTGGGAACTCTTGAAAAAGTCTCTGTTTATGTGCTGGTCAAGAGATGCCAGTTGCAGAGCACTTGTGTAAACGACATACAAAATGTTTAAATTTAAACATTTTTTACTAAATGTTGCCGTGACGCAGATTTGAGGGAGAAACGTTCTTGTCAGATCAAACTTCTCGACATGCAGTACTTTATTTGATATTTTCAGACACAGCTTTGTCTGTAGGTTCTGGAATTATAGGATAAATGCACAAATCAGCCATCAAATATTAATTGTCTGAAACTGGCTGGCCCAGTGGTACCGATTTCACTTTGAGAACCAAGGGTTCCAGGTTCTACAATGCCCTAATATATATATTCTTTACATAATATATGACTATTGTGGAGAACCAAAATTTTAGTCTGCTAGAGAACACTGGCAACAACAACAACAACAACACCACCAACCACTCAACAACAAAAATCATCAGAAATAACATTTCACGTGCTGAGGTCAAAATTGGCCACAGCAAAACGTGTCGGGAACACACAGTTTCCAACGCAGTGGAGGGCTAAACATTAACGCCAACTTGGAGAAAAATCTGTCTTTATGAGGGCAACAGTCCAGCAGGGCTGAACCACCCAACCAAAAATAACTCGATATTTGATCTCAAATGAAGGAATATTTCAAACTATCTCAGTTTAGCCTTCTGATGACATATCTCACGTCTCAACATTTACGTATTTTCTCTGAGATGGTGTACAAGGTTGGCATAAATCGTCTTTCCTAAAACCATCATTAACAGCCGTGTAGATTTAAAATCTTTAATACAACCAATACACAGCAAAAACTCCGGTTCAAAATGTAGCATCATATCACCGTTTTCATGTGTGTGCTGAGATACAACACTGAACCTAATCAAAACCTTATGATGGACATGCAAACAGACGGTGTGATGTTCACAAACAATCAGTGTGTCATACTGAAGTCATCACATACGAGTAACTTCCGTTCTTAATTCTGTAAATAACACCAAGTGTTTACTCATCGGCCGAAATGAGCGACTGATTGAATCTCGAAACCGACCTAACGGAGACGCTCAATCATCCCGGAACATTATTAAAACATCAAACGACCTCAGCACCCCCCCTCCCATTCAACTGCACACAAAGGCAAAACACACACTTCATTTTCAGTGTTTCACTCAGACACACACACACGCTAACATATGCTCACGGCCCCGTCCTCATAGTTAATACATCAAACAGTATTAGCTCACAGTATTGAGAAGCCTCGAAAAGAGATGCTTCTGACAGACACACACACACACTCACACACAGCTGCCAGTGTGTAGATTGTATCTGTGTTACTGGGCTTGTGTAATATGTTGAAAGTGATGTGTTGTCTGTGCTGTCTAACCTGCCAGAGAAAACTGTTGTAGCTTTCAGCGTTCGAAAGCTCCCAACAAACCCACAAAGCTTCGTTATGGTCGCCATCACGGATAGCGAGCGACGCCCCTGCGTCCGTAACGCGCCTCATTATCACGCTTTACATACATGGCTAAAACATCCATATTCATGAGCGTGTCTTTTATTCGTTTGTAATGCAGGTTTGGATTCAAATGCTCCTGAACAAGCTTTATTGGCTCTTAAACCCACGGAGGTCTTTGGCATCTAATGAAGCGACCAGGTGGTCCATTAGATTTCCCCTCAAAAAAAAAACATTAATTAGCTCATGGGCTGAATAAAACTCCGTATAATTAACGCTGATGGACGGAGCTCGCGTCCATTTCCCCTTTTCAGGGAAAATGGCGCGTGGTGTCCGTCCGCTTTTATTTCATCAGCGCCGTAATTACGCCATTGATATTCATTATTAGTTTTCAAACAAGCCTTTGTGAACGCTGCGCGCGGTTGTTAAATGTACATAGCCAAAAATAAACAAGCCCCATTGTGGGCCGGATTCCACGTCCCACCCTCGTGGCCTCGTTTTCGTATTTTGTGTGTTTATTTGTTATATTCCACTTCAGAGGCAGGAATAAAGAAAACGTTCACTGCTCTCTGCCTAAGCCTCGGCTTTCCGTAGGCATTAAAAAGGAATACCGCTGTTCTATGAAGTCCTAAATGCGCCCTGACAATCTGAGACCCACTTGTTATGCCAACTTGGTATTAGTACTGACATGCTACTATTTGGAAGCTGAAGTGGTGTTATCTCCAATTACCTGATCGTTCTCTGAGTGAGCAGGTAATCCATGAAAAAGAGTATTTGGCTTTAAGGATAAAGAATGTCTCGACAACGTCTCTATTCCCCCCCCCCCACTCCGGTTTCCCCTTCTGTCCTCAGCGGNTGTCTCGACAACGTCTCTATTTCCCCCCCCCCACTCCGGTTTCCCCTTCTGTCCTCAGCGGACACGTTTCATTAGCTTAAACCAGCTGCGGTAGGAAACTCACTGCGATGACACTCGGTAGATGGATTTCCTATGTTTGAGAGCCATCCCGAGAGACTTTCTCCAGCCCTGGCTGTGGCTTTATAAGTGGGTGTATAATATTTATAAGTGGGTGGGAGGTTTTGGAGTGTTTGAGAATGTAAACGCGTAAACGCGGAGGTCATCTTAAAGGGCCAGCGCGTGCGTGCGCGCATCCCTGGAAGACGTTCAGAACGCGATTGGTCTGCGCGGTGCGGTCTCTGGAGCACGGAAGAAGAAATAAGTGTGGGCCATTATCTTTAATCGTCCGATGGTGCGGACACAACATCATCTCGGATACAACGCGCAGAAGTTCTTCCCTCAAGACCGCGTTCAATAACGCGGCTCTAGTAACATCAGATTAATGAGGCCTGCCTGGTATCTGCGCCAAGCTCCCTCTTAATAACGGCGCCGTTTCTTCGTTTGAGCTACGCAGAACAAACGCAAAACAATTCAGGAGAACTGCAGCTGCCTGAACTCCTCATAAATCTCCTTCATCTGGCCTGCCATTGCCACTGCGGTACACTGTGGAAAAAACCCTCAATTTCAATATAAAAAGTTCAGTTCAGTTGCTGCCTTAAATTTTTAAGTAAAATCAAATTGGCTGTAAAAGTCATTTAAACTCAAATGACATTAAACTAACTTAAGAAATTGATCGTGTAACTTGTATAATAGTATATAATAGACCCAGTAGAGCGTTCAGTACATCTGTCATCAGAATTCAGTACATTCGGTGGGTATGGAAATCTGTATTTACAAATGAAAAGTGCACGGCGGCGATTCATACGGTCCGCCCGAAATCATGTGCCATGAATCAGAAGTGAGCCGCTTTTGATGGCATATAATTTGCATCTGTGCACTTTCGCGTTCACACTTAGTTTGGTGTAATGCGTTTCTTCTACCTGCTCGACGCGAAATAAATTGCTTTTGGAGAGCAGTATGAATTCTTTGAATGCAATACGTCTTGCAATATGTGACGGCGCTTGGCAGGCTAACGCAACTGCCGTTCTGCGTGTAAAGTTTTGGTAGTAAATCCGACGTGACAAAAACACAAATAAAACAGTGACGCTGGCGTCTTCTCGCTCAGAATTATTACCTAGTTACAGTGGTAAACAGCTGCCAGTCACGGTGGAACTGTACTTACAGCACAGAAAAATGATCTTATTAATGTCTCCGATCTCATAGACAGCAATGAGGTTAAATGGACACTTTGGCTCACGTCTCAAGCTCCTTCAGTTTCAAACATGAGATCTTATTGCTGTCCAGGAGAAACATGCGAGATGATAATGAGATTAAATTGAGACTCGTGAGATTTTCCTTCCGAGATCTCATGAAATCTCCCGCTTTCAATAGATCTCAATGCGTCACATGCCTGATATTTCCATTAAGTAACATAAACTGTACAAATAAAAATTATTGTTATTTTGAAAGTTCTAGGAACGTCCAGTTTTTTTAGTTGTCGCATTAACGTTACTTGGTTACATGAACATGAATTTTATTCAAATTCAATGTTTTTTAAAAATGTTCCACTCACAGCTTAATGATGGTTTTAAAACGTAACATTAAAAAGGTTCTACTAATGTTACTGCAAGAACGATTGAGAACGCCAGCCAACGTTCTCTGCTAGCTGGAATTGTGCTCAGATTTGCCAAAGCATCCAAACAGAGTATATTAAAAAAGCAGGCATTTAAAAAAGGTATAAAACAGTATAAAGGTGCTTTTGACTAGGCAGCGCATTCACGTCTCTCTCTCACCTCAGCACTGCCCACGAGCAAATAAGAACCTTGATTTAATTTCCACTCTGTTTTCAGTGATCGCTGTCATTTCAGTTAAATATGTCACATGTCCTCGGACCCGTCTCACCTCCGGCAGCTCGCTGACATTTCCAGAGCGTCTATCTGACAGTCTCTCTCTTCTCTGCGCTTTGCGTAAACACATAAGCAAGACATACGAAACGACACACACAGCCCCTTGCGCTTCACTAGAGTTCCTATCAAAGAAACCCACATTAACTTGTCAAGCTAAAAATAAATAATGTATCGGATGGAAATGAAAAAGGAGACACCATTGGTGGCAGCTCGGTTGGCAGATCTTTGATCCACTTCATCAAAAATACAGCGTGTCGTTCCTCCCTTCCACTCCACCTTGCTTTCTGTCTGTCTGAATCGCGCCGACGCTCGAGCCCGCATTGTTTAAATGACAATCGTGCAAAAGGAAAGGTTTCAAAATGGATAAAGAAACGCACTCCCCACTTTGTCTGTTTTTAATTTGCATGGACGTCTGATGTGGGGATAAGTCTCATGAAAGCCGATGGCATTTCAGGTGAGGCAGATAATGAAGAGGACGCTGGAAGAGCTACAGTGGCCTGCGGCTTTCCGGAGAGCTGCTATGAGCGGCGGTCCGGTGAATAATGCTTCCATTTCCCTTCTGGCATTTTAGTGGCATTTTGATGTGAGTGCGTGAAGGGTCCCACGAGAGAGAGAGGAGAAATCCAATAGAGATAAAACTCCCTCTCTCTGTGCATTTAGAGTTATTCCAAACATCAAAAATAGGTCTTCAGATGACCAATGAGAGAAAGAAATGCTTAAAAGAGCTTCTAGGAAGGTCTGATCGATTGCGATGCACAAAGTTCCATTTGTGCTCTTTGTAAATACCCTTCCACTTTCTGATCGTGTGTGAAAGTAAAGCACGGAGTTCATAATTTGGTTGGTTCTCTCTGGACTCTCCTCGGGCCTCTGTGAAGGGTTTCAGCCGGGCATGTTTCCAGCGGTTACGTAACGTGAATCGAGCGGAGCCGTGTGACTTAGTCAGAAGAAAAAGAGAGGAAAAGAGGCAAGGTGAAAGAGGTTTCTCTTTTTGCTTTATTTATGAGGGCTGCTGATTCATGAATGAAAGAGAGAGGGGAGAGCTAGCGAAGGAGAAAGGACAGAAAAGGAGGGGGGGGTGAGGTGAGGAGAAATAAGAAGAGCAGGTGAAGAGGAGAGGACACGTGAAGAGGAGAGAGATCATCAGATGAAGGGGGCAGAGAGGAAAGCAGGCAAGGTTGAGGGAACAGAGAGAGAGCAGAGGAGGCAAGAAAGAGGGCAGGAGAGGAAAGGAGGAAGAGAAAAGTGCAGGTGAAGAGGAGGTAGGGAGGACAGAAGAACAGGGGAAAGGAGAGAACAGGAGGGAAGAAGGGAAGAGAAGAGAGAACAGCCGATGAGGAGAGGAGAGAAAAGAAAGGGATAAGGGGAGGAGAGAAGGAGGTGAGCAAGGGAGAGGCGAAAAGTGAAAAGAGACGAGCAGGTGAGGAGTAGACAACAGGAGAGGAAAGCAGACAAAGAGACGAGGGGGCAGAGAAGAGAAGGCGAGGTAGAAATGAGAGGAGGGGGAAAAACAGAAACGAGGAAAAGTGAGGAGATGAGGCAAGGTAGAAATGAAAGGAAGCACTCTAGCCGAACTCACACAACTGAAGCGCTATTGATGACATATAATTTCCATCTCTGAATGCTCCAGATTTATTACAGCAGACCTGTAATGCATTTCTTATTGCCGTTTGCCTCTGAATAAACTGCCTTCACATACAGTGTGAAAAGAGACCGGTGGGGGGGCAGGAAGAGGAGGATGAAATCCAAAATGTTACGTTTGATACAATTGGATCATTCAAACCAAATGCACGAGCCATGTCGCATTTGCAGTCGCGAATCTGCTGCATTTGAACAGTTCAAAACAAATATACAAGTAAACAAAGTAACAGTGACGTAGACTCACTTGACTGAAATGATCGCAGCCTTTTACCCCAAAAGCAAATGTTTAAACATTTTAAATTAATTTAGTAGACAAAAATATATGTGCCAGCAATACAGTTTTTAAACAATTTTAAATAACTGAATTATATATGAATAATAATGCAGAAAATCCTTCAATAAAAAACAAAGAATGTACAAGTTACCTTAAATGTAACGGTATGTCACATAAACATGAGAAGTGGTCGCAGGAGCTGTATTTAAAATGTATGTTACAACCAAATGCTGTGATATAAATACACAGTTCTTAACATTATATTAAATATCAGCCTCTCTCTCTCTTTAACCTCTTATTTCCCTCTCGGCCACTGCTGAATCCTGTTTGTCACAACCCTTGTGTGAACAGCAGTCAAGCTTTTGTGATCCAAGAGTTTCTGTTGCTGACGCTACAGATGGACTTCACAGGAAACTGAACCGTTTCCAGCGTGGGCGCCTGTGGGAAGGCCAAAGGGACTTTGAGGTTCTTATTTCTATCTTGGCCCGCTTTGCAAACTGACAACCCGGGCAAGATCCCGCGTTAAGGAGGGAGAATCTGTCCGGGCAGCCTTCTGGCCACAAGCTAGCCAAACACTGGCTTTCCTCATCATGATATCTTCATCTCAACAGCCTCTCAAAGAGAGTGACTTGTCTTTCACTAGCTCCGACTCTCCCTCTCTCTCTGCAGTGTGTCTGTCACTCACTGTCGGCTGGGTGGAAGCTCATGTCTGACATGTTTCCATTAGTAGGGAGACTGTTCAATTACCTCAGCTCACGATGTTTAAACCCTGCCAATTACTGATACATCTTCCATCTAAATTATGCATACGCAGGGCTGGGCTGCCGTGTGTAATGATTCTCCCCTTTCGACACTGCGCCGTGTGCGTCTGTGTCGAGACCGGCACGTTGGGTGTGGGAGGGAGGGTTTATCCAGATCCCCGTGCCGGTTCGAGCAACGGCGGACTTTGGGTCGCTGTATCTCACGCTCATTTGGTGCTGCGCCTCTTTGAAACCACTGGCACGGAGCTTGCCATCTTCAAACTGGCACACGATCTCTCTGTATGCTCTGAGCACATCTCCTCTCATCCCTCTGTCTCCTAGCAACCTTGGCTGTCTCTGGCCCATGAGAC
>JAZGTJ010001725.1:0-27051 GCA_036877575.1 Botia almorhae | reverse complement strand
TCCTGCTTGAGTACTCTCTCTCTACAATCTCAATCAAAGGCTACTCCAACCTCTTTTCTTAAAGCTTGTTTCGCTCTCACACTCTCTCACCATCCATGACTACATCTAAAGCACTCTACAGTTAATCTCTGATCCCTGCACATACGTACAGTCTCTATAAAGCACCATTCACTGCACATTTCATATCTGTACCATGAAGTATGTCTGTATGCAACACAATAACCTAACTGTATCAATATTTGTCAATACAGAATATTACGGGTCAATATTGTGTCCATGGTCACATCTCCAGAGAAAAGCAAATGTTACAATAACATTTGTCTGGTAACATTTTATATGGCAGTCTCACTAACGAACTAAACTGAATACCTGCTGTAGAATTTTGCTCACCAGTTTATGTTAACTAAGGCAGTTAACCAATGCTAACAAATAAAAGCATATTATAAAGCGTCACCTTTTCTCTTAAGATAATCTGATTCATACATAAGATCGGAAGCATTTCTTTAATGTAAATGGGGGCAATTTTGTATATGACAATGAATTTAAAGCACCACTGTGGCTTAAAAGCATTTCTACGTTTGCGCAAACGGCACAGTCGCGAGCCGAACATCATTACCAGTGAAATCAAAGAGAATAAACTCAATTACTTTCAGATCATCAAAGTTCCCGTAAGTAATCGTTTCTGAGTCACTGACCACGGGCAGCAGGAGGGTAGAGGACGGCCCGCCTGCCTGCAACCAAATAAGCCTGCAGCAGTGTTTGTAAGCGCATAATGCCCCATTACAGACAAATGCACAAAGAGTTCACATTAAATTACATTCACTTCAGACAGATCTCATCACGCAGCGTGCCTATACGCCGCTAACACAGGCTGTATCGCCTGAACTCGATCACGTTACAATCAGCACTCCCATTCAATACATTTACTCCCTCAACACGCAGCCACCTTAAATTTCACACAAATATGCCCAGCGCCGAGACTAAAGACAGCGATTTAATGAGACGCCTGGATCTGTGATCAAATGTGTGCTCGAGAGAGGCGCACCGAAAACGATCCTCAAACGATCCTCAAACGCACAACAGGGCGAGAACGAAAACACGAAAACCTGAAGAACTGCGAGAAATGTGATTAAATTTAGTGTGAATTCATTAAAACACTTTAGGTGATTATCAAATGCGCAATAACTTTTAACAGCAATATCGTGCTTGCGCGGTTGGATCTCTTTTCCGTTGTGCATACAATAAGAGATCAAAGAAGCGAGAGAGAGCTATTTCATTCTCCTTTGAGAGAACGGAAAAAACCGTGAATGACAAAAGAAAATAAAAATGACTGGAGTGATCTTCGTAGTCACGCAGTCCATTACTGAACATTTCTGGGTTCATCCGCTACTGAATCTGGGCTGGGAGATTGAACAGGGGGGCGTGGGGGTGGTAGGTCCATCAATCGCTTGCAGGGGACTAAGAACAAATGGTGGCTGAAGGTCAAGTCAACGGCACAAGATTAAACTAAATTACCACCATGTCTGCGTGTATCAACATGTGACAGTATCGTAACAGTATAAACCGGATAAGCGATTCTAGTTTTCGGGTGATGGCAGACAAAAACAAGAGTTGCAAATAAAGACTTTGCCTCACCAAGCGGTGCTTTGAAGACAGCCGAGATTAGCCAAGATGGGAAGCTCATTTCATATGCTGTGTTTGAGTTTCTTAGTCACAGTCGATTCAGACGGATCGCCTCAAGTCTTGCAGAAGCTCAAGCTGTGATGCTCTGACTGTGGTGGGATTGGGGACTGCATCCCTCACCAGCTTTGCTTTCATGGAGATGGTGCATGTAGAACACAGTCAGAGCAGGCTGGTGTAAAACCCAGCTGTGCTGCCACAACAGAACGCAGGACAAAAGAGGTTCATACTTCATTTGGACCGCAGCTGGATAGATGAGGTGAAAACAGGATGGGCCCAGCACAGCCCCTTGGGGATCCCTAGCATAGGGTTTCTACACTACAGCTCATCCACACCTCTGTAATGATGCCATCACAGATCTCGAATACTGACTAAATACACCTTTGCCCTACATTTCAGTGTATTACAGATCTGATGCTTTATTCACTTCACACAAGCCACATAAATCTACACTGATGAGTGTTGATGGTCCACATCTGGTATTAATATTCCAGGTTTCAGTGCGCAGCACTAAAGACGGGTGAAAACAGGTGTACTGTAACAGAAAATCAAATCTGAAGTTTGTACTCGAGCCCATATCTGGCAAAACACATTTTCCCTTTGTATTTATTTTTTTCCTTTGTGGCAACATGCACATTTTGCCACCGCAAAAAAACATTACCACCAAGTAACAATGTTGATCTCTCTCATCTGACCGCTTGTAACTGGATCATCCAAGACGGCTCTTTAAACAGAGTAGCTATGCACGCTAAAGTTGATGGCTAAAGTGACCAACGAGCCGGGATAATAATTAGCTTTATCACACAATGACATGGGTCGCCCGGGAGGACCCGTCGCTCTGTGGTGAACAAAGCAGACAATACGTTTCAGCCGATGAGAAATCTGCGGCGGGGATTGACTGCTTCTCATAATACTTCTCAAATCCCACTTGACACTTCGTATGGACTGCTAATCAGACACCGTCCATCTCATGGCACGACTGCCGTTTCCACCAAACGTTTTCATTGTAAGCACAAAAATCCACAGGGCTGCAGTTTGGACTTCACATTGCCCGTCCTTTGTTTACACTGACATTAATCCGAAAGGGAAAAGACGAAAAAAATCATGAATTTCTAAACAGGTATTTAATGCAAAGGCGGCTGAGCGACTGCCGAAAGAGTGAGCGACTGCAAACAAGCGTAACGAAAGTATGAAACCCGACAAATAAAACAAATGGAAATAGACTGTCTATTTTCAGGGTTGACGCTCTGGAGACTTCTGCCTCGCCGCTCTCTCTCTCTATTCTGGTATTTTTAGATGGAAATTGGAGTGCGAATATGACATTGTTTCCCATACCTAACAATTACGCCTTGGGAAGTTTGCCACCCTGTTAAGGTGTGTGAAGTTCTCGGCTCGGGGAAAGCCTTTTAAAGTCAAGAGTTGAGGAAAACTGCCGAAATGTGCTGAACAGCAGAAGGAGCGAGGTAACGTTTTGGAAGTTTCGTGTTCTGCTGCTGCACAAAATGGGAGTTGGCGATGTACAGTAGCGTTTGGTGACGACGAGCTGGGTAGCGGCTGTAAAAAAATAAAAGTCACGGTAAGTGTCGCTTGATTATAGACTTGCTCTCGGCTCTTGTGATTGGCGTGGTAACCAACCAAAAAAACAGTCATCTGCTTGTAGAACGTGATTACATAAGTATAGCAATTCAGACCAATTTTGCTCGGAGTGTTTGTGTATTATCTAAGTAATGAAAACATCTGCCTCTCCAAGGTCTTTAAATCCTGCAATAAATGCTGGAGGACCATGATAGTCTTACAAACAATCTAACACATAATTGCACGGCACGCTGAACACTAGATAATTTTAAAAGCTTGCCGAAACCCCCCTCAAAGGGACCGAAACCAATCTCCAAAACTCTCATTTCATGCTATACTGCATCATGGTATTGTTAATTAGCTTCTATCATCTTGTTGAAAACAGCCAATATTTTTTTTCGTTCAATATTAGAAGCTATCTTTAGCCGCTGCTCTCCTGGGCTGAACTTTAGAGGTTTCGTGTAGTAACCTCTGCTGTTTGAAGCCGATACGAGTGTTAGGCATCCCAGCTAACAAGTAATGTTCTCAGAACACTGGCTAACGTTCCTCAAAACTTCTCTGAACGTTATCAAAACCGTCCTTGCAGTAACCTCATTTTTCTTTTACTTTATGTATCTTATATCAAAAATGTTATTCCTAAGAAATTATCCGAAGGTTCCAAAAACAATTTAAAAAAGAATTTAAAAAAATGTTCGAATAACGTTTTTATAACCAAGCGATAATGTTAATACGTTTAAAAAAAACTGGACGTTTGAAAAACATTTAACGTTTCTGTTACTTAATAGAAACGTTAGGGAAACGTTCTTACCACCTAAAAACGGAGAAGCGATTGAGTTGCGTGCCGCAGTGTCGCGTGTCCCCGGTTACAGAGTGAAGAGGCTTTAGCACACTGGCCAATCGCATTAGCATAGCCACAGTGAGCGTGGAGAGAGGAGATACACAGACTCAGTGTGCATCAGGGTGGGCTGCTCCTCTCTTATCAGCCTCAGCACCAGGCGTCCGAAAAAAAAAGACACGAGAGGAAGAAACAGAGAGAAAGTGCAAGAGAGAGAAAACGCATGTGCAGAGGTAGCCAAGCAATTAATTATCTTCTTGCCTGGCATCTCATTTCTAAAGTCAAGCAAAAAAAAAGCCTATTAATATTACAGCAATCAGAGATGGAGAAAAAGCTCCGTCTGAACCTAAAGAGGCCATATGGACCACCGTATAGTATTTAAAATGCACATAATAACTACACTGCTGTTAAGAGAATACGCCAAGACAAATGTGCATGTTTGTACAATTGCCACGGGATGCCAGAACTGGAATTTGAATTAAAATGACAGGAAGAGGAAGTTAGTGAATTGCAATTAAAAAATTCAGCACAGTCACACAACAAAATGGACTTGTGTTGTATTTAGGCTTGTATTTCATCTTGTATGTCTGATTAATGATGTTTGTCGTCTTTGGTGGTAAAAGACTTTGGTGGTAAATTAGAATTCTGGGAAATAATGGGCTCCTTTACCGAGGTCCACAATATGAGAGTTATATAACCAAATTAAACAATTTCATTATCACTTAATCGTTTAAATGACAAATGTTAATGTCTAGCATGGCGTCTAATGAGACCAGGAATACATGCTAGCGTGTGGTAACATGTTTAAGTGTAACTGTTTTTTTTTATTGAAAGCTACACTAACAGCGGTTATTATTTTATTCCACTTTAAATCACAATCTGAATTACAATTCTGATTCCTGTGTTCCGCCTCAATTCAAATTCTAGAACTGAATTAGAATGTAAAAAGCACATAATTCAGTTCTGACATGCAACACAATTCACATCAAGTTCTGAAGTGTTTGGTGCGTGTTGCATACATCGAGACCTTGCCTCGGGCTGCTCCTTCAGAGGGACACAGAGCACAAAAACACTTCAGAAGAGGTAGACAAAGAGGATATAAGCAGAGGACAGTGTGAAAGGAGCGAGAGAGGAAACGGAGGGGGTAACGGGGGAGCAGCAGGAGAAGAGAGGAGAAGAGGATCTCAGTCATTTATTACTGTCTGATTGGTTTGTTTCTTCCTCATAATAGGAAGGATGAATCCTGCCCTAAAACCCCTAAGCGCTCCGCCCACTGCCACACACACACAAACAGAGACAGACAGACAGACACACACACACACACACAGAAAGAGACAGACAGACAGACACACACACACACACACACACACACACAGACAGACAGAGACAGACACACACACAGAGACAGACACACACACAGACAAACACACACACACACTTTCTTAGCCCGAGGTGGAGCTTTGTAAGATACCTTCAATCCTGTTTTATAGAGCTTCTCGTGGATTCGTTTGATTGTCTTTATCTGGGCCAAATCGTTTATTTATACAGGATGAAACGGTGGGGATCTGTGCTTTAGATGAAGGTTAGAAGACAAACCTCTGTAAAACTCTCCAGCCTACTGACCAGTTTTCCAGCAGCTTACAGCGAATGTTTTTACCCATTCTGTTTTCCCCAAAAGGATTCTGAAAAATTCTTCAATAAGCCAAAACACACCAGCTCGGCGTGCAATCATTATAAAAACATTTAATTTGAAGCGAAACGTATTAATATAGAAAAAGACAAAAGGTACGAAACTGTTTGTCACATATTTAGTGGGATAAAACATTCTTTTTTCCAAATGAAACCGAAATCGCACTGACTTCTGGCTTCTACACGAGTTACTATTGTTTAACGACCTTAGAATTCGCAGTAGGTCTGACTTGAAAGGTATATACATTATAGTTTAAAAAATCAATTTCTCTATGGAGAAAATGAATGGGACTTTACTTCCCCAACTAGACTGTTGCACTCTAGACCAGCTAAAAAAACAACCTCTTTCTCTCTCTTATGTTCTCTCGTTATGTCTCTCCACCCTGCAGGGACAGATATGGTTTTAGGATGTGAGGAAGGCTACCGCTGAGGCAGCGGTCCAGAATGCATCGCCGGCAAAATTGGATAAACTCATTTACTGGTATTGTGCGTCCAATCCAGAGAGCATCTGCGCGTAATGAATGGCAGAGCGCAGCTACCGCGGTGCACTCTCTCTGTCTTTTAAATTCAAATCCAATGGAGCTCTAATGACGTGACTGTCCAAAATACAATACTGGCAAAGCGACGCAGAGCAATTTTTGAATATAACAATTTTTCTCCCTCTCTTTTATGGCGCATGGTCACACGCAGGTGACGCGCTGGCTGCTGGTTCAAAGCACAAATGGAAACGGAGCGAGTGTTTTTCTGCAGCTAGGTAATTAACCTGGATTCTTCTGTAGCCAAGCGCAAAATGGACAGCTGAGAGTCATGTCAGGGGCTGCAGAGAGGGGCATCTGTTCTGCATCTTGATTACAGTCATAAAAATAACACTGATAATGATGTGGTATTATCATTAATTATACAGCGGCTAGTTACGGTCCTCAAATCTGATTGGACGAGAGTTGCTCTAAGAGAGCTGATGTAGGACGCTGTGCTGTTTTGCATGGTCGACATCACAGGCTGTTTTTAGATTACATTACGACGCCACAGAAAGTTTTGCATGATACAGTGTACCGCAGAGGCTCCGGGTTCGAGTTGCCACTTTGACAGGGAGGAAAAACTCATGCAAAGCACATCCGACAGAAGGACCACCGGGTTAATGGCCACGCTCCACCTTTTGCTAACAGACCACTGTCCGTTTATCGACTCCCCTGCTTTTCATCCTATTTTCAGGCTTTTTTAAAGCGATTTAATTGGATTTCATCATCCAGACAAGTGCTTTTGGACAGATAATTATCGCGGGTGCGTCGTCCACCGCTATCTCCCCCTCTTTAACCAATGGCCTTTGTGTTTAAACATGCTTTCTATCCAGATAAGAGCGTGAGACTGCCATGCAAATAATCACCTTAGCACGGGCATTAGAGCGCTCACCCAAAGAATCTCTTACCACGGGAAATCAAGGATTAGACCGCAGTCCACTCTCTCCATTTGTCTCTGGTTTTGCCTCTTGATCTCATTCACACTGGGGCATTTTTATTTGTCAGACAAGGGATTCCAACAGGGTGGAAAATATTGGATCTGGATTAGGTTCAGCCGTGTTACTCAACACCCTTGACCATTTCTACAGGGGGGAAAGAAAAGCGTCCGAAATCAATGCTGTAAGAAATATCATCCATTTAAACAGAATTCAACACCACGTACAACAGACCGATATGAAATAGCAAATGTACCATTACTTCGTCCCGGGTGGATTGAAGCGCGTTACCCTGTGTCGTTTGAGTTCACCCTCAAAACTTCTCGCAGACTACAAACTTCGTCTCGCAGACGACTGCGTGGAAAGCCAGATGTGAGGGGCACGAAAAGTTCCGGCTCGTGTCGGAACGAATCCGACGTTCCTTTCCTTCCCTCATCCTGGAATACATCCAGCGTGACGCGCTTTCTTTTGAGACTAATACAACACGGCACATCAGAACAATTCACATTGTTAGAACCCACTTTGCTTTCAGTCCATTTTATAGACTTACGCAATTAAGCCTTGTTCCTTTTTAGTGCCAACATGAAACAGCGGAGAACATCTTTCTACCGCTGCCAAAAAGCAGAGGAGAGCTCATGAAATATTCTAATATTCTACTTTCCCAGTGGGATGATAACAGAGAGGGAAATAATGATCACTTCTCTTGTCAGCCGGCGAAAGCAGGAGACAGAATTATGCAACAGCGTATCTCTCTGGCACCTACATGTGGTTTCACACTTCATTTTTTCCCCTGAATTTCCAGTAAGTGGATTATTCTCCAATCCGGGACACAAGAAAAATTGTTTTCCATCACGACAACGAATCGTTTTGAAGCTTCTGATATTAAACTAGGGCCTTAAATGCGTTTGCCGCTGTACATGTGGGCTGAACAATTGAAACATAATTGCTTTGCTGATTTCCCCCCCAAAAAATACATTATGAAGACGTTTAGCGCGACGGAGCGGGAAAAAGGGGAGATCTGATGACGACTTGTGTTCTGACAGGGTCAGGAGTCGAGTGCATGTGTTGACATCTTCGTCTCGGGGCTGTTGAAGGCCTTGACTGACAAGCTTCTCGCAGATGACTGCTGGATCTGAAGGATTGATTTAGTTGTAGTTTTCTTGTTTGTTTGCGTCCAAGCTAAACGTGTGATGGAGTCACAGACAGCTCAAAGCCGGAGAACTGAGGCAGTCTGATATGGCAGGAAAGCTGTTGATTTACTTCCTATCGTGTCTCCTGTGTAAAAACAACAGCATCATTTCCAATGCAAAGTGTGTTGGTGGTCAGAGCGTTCTCATACTAAGCGATATTAACAGAAGGTTTGTTAAAATAATACAGTGTTGTGTTTCGCCCCGGGCTTCTCTGCTCCAGCGACACCCATCATGGTCAAATACGAAACCTTTTTTTCTCAAATGGTAGTTTGTAACTTGCATAATGCATGAATGAAGCATCTGAATAATGAAGCTTGATTGTAAGTGTAACACACTGGAAGACTATGAAGGTGTGAGAGTGTGTGTGTGTGTGTGTTAATGTGTACCTTTCTAATGGAGCTAAATGGATTGTGTGCCGCTCTCTATCACTCTAATAGGGTGAAGCTGTCTGAGAGGCATTTATTCTTGTTTCCCCTCTCTGCACTCGAAACTTTCCCACTGACCCACAGGCGAAACGGAGGCTGGTGTCCGCTAAACGAACTGCGCTGGACTCAAAAGGAAGCAGTTCTCAGATAGCGCTAAAGACTGGCCGCCATTTTGTTTGGGCTTCCCGTCCTCAAACAAGGCCAAACTTAAGCTGGTTCATTCTGCTCGGTGCTGGTTCAGGTGGGGATGTGTAACATCAACAGGGCACCAGCTATCCCAACAACGAACGTTCTCAGAGGGTTGGCTAACATTCTCTACAGTTGTGAGTGGAACGTTTTAAAATAGTTTGAATAACAGTCTTAAAACCAAGCAATAATGTTGACGTCTAAAAAACGTGACTATTTCCCAGAACATTATGTTTTTGTACCTTATTGGAAGCGTTAAGGAAACGTTCTCATAACCTGAAATTGTTAGCTGGGATGCCATCCTTTAGATCAGAGCTGTCAAAGCTGAAATGAAGAATTGTTAGCGAGACGGCAAAACAAAATCCTCGCCGCCTGTCAAATGTGAGAATTATATTAAGGAAATGTGAACAGATTAGGCTCAGGGCATCTTCAGGGGATGGTTTGCCTGCTTTATTTATGATGTCTTCAATTTTAATACCATCAATATCAGCAAATAAACATCAGCAACAGCTAATGCAGGGCTGTTGTGCGTTTCTCCATGGCAACAAGCTGTAGTAATAAATGTGCCTAGCGGTTATCGTACAAATGCCCATGACAATTACATCATGCAAAGTTGATTTTTCTTCACACTGAGAGAATCAACCACTTGATTACTGACACATCAGAAATCTGATTGACTTATTGGCCTCTGAATGAGAGAAAAACAGCAACTCAAATCTGCATTGGTGAAAAAGAAGAAAAGGAGAAATAAAACAGGCGGGAAAACTGAGACAGGAGTACAGCTACCAAAAAAAGTGACCCAGCTTACAATTTTAGATTGTAAGAACGTTTCCCTAACGCTTCCATTAAGAAAATATAATGTTACAAATGTTGTTTAGAATGTTTTTGGAACATTCAAACATTTTTTGGGGACTTTGTTTTAACGTTTATGCTTGGTTGGAAGAATGCTGCTAACATTTTTTTATTTCCATTTTTAAAATGTTCCATTAACAACCTTTTAAAAATATATATGACGTCATGTTAAAAACGTTCTTCTAACATTAATGCAAGAACAATTTTGAGAATGTTTGACAGAACTTTTAGAGAATGTTAGCCAACGTTCTAAGAACGTTCCCTGTAAGCTGGTGAAACAGCTCAGAGAGGACGAAAGAAAGACCGAAAGCAAGAGAAGCATCCAGCAGTTTCGAGGCGGCAGGAGGGAAATGGAACAGCACGTTATTGAGAGAAGCATTCGTGCTAAGCTGCTTATTGATAAAAGCGCTAATCTGCCTGGCGGAAGGTAACGGAAGCTGAAATGAGCAGGTGATAAAATATTGGAGGCTGAAGGCAATGCCATCAGGGAGATGAGCCTCTACATAGCTTTACCTAAAGAACCTTCTCATGTTGTTTTGTTAAGTGTGGCTCTGACCACCGCCGCCTCCGAAACGCATTTCCAGAAGCCATAAAACGAACCGGGCCCAGAATGCGACCCTCGCTACCTTTTATCTGTAAATGCAAACAGCCAGACAGAGCGAGAGAAAATGTCACTGGCTACATTTGTACTTATCGTAGAGTCACATCGTAAGCGAGAAGATAATTTGATTCAATCAGAGATGCGACGCCGCTGGCGAAAAATGACAATGCTTCGTAAACGCGCGTGTGGAAAAATGCTTCCAAGACGACGTTTGCATAAATCAAGCTCCTTGCGCTGGTGTGCAGACGTATATTTGGGAGGAAATGAATTTGACTGAACACATGGATATTACCATAATCATTATCATTATTGTCTTCCTTGTCTTCAACGACACTATCATTAGTTGCACATCTGCGTGCCGCTGTGGTGCGCCGCTGTCGAGAAGCTCAACAACATCAGCCATCTCGTTCAGTGATGGAGAAACCGGTCCGTCAAGTACCTCCGGTAAGGGCTGTAATCCTTCTTACAAGGTAATCACTGGGGTGTTAGATCAAGATCGCCAACCCTGCACCAAAAGAGGCAGACCAAGAGCATGAAAATTCACAGACTGAGAGAGAGAAAGAGAGAGAGAGATGGTCCCTTTCAACCGTGCCAGTTCTGCAGAGCCCATCCCAGCATGCTTGTCAAGATCATGAGAATCGATTAGCCTAGACTCAAAATGTCATGTCGGCCTCGTTTATTTGAAGGAGAGATCCAACAGAGTGCCGATATCTGGCGACTCATTTTGGCAAAAGAACCGGTTGTAAACCAAGTTGTTTGTAGGTTGTGGTTTGACTACAAAATGGCCACAGCAGGACGCGAAAACTGTCTTTAGTGCCTCTACTGCCTTATCGCTTCTACGGTCATGGACAAGATCACTCATTTGGAATATGTCTGTCCAGGACACTAAATCCCTCAACACTTGTCCAGGTCAATCGATTCTGAAGTTTCAGCCCAGCTAACAATTTTAGATTGGAAGAAGGCTTCTCCAATATTTCCATTAAGTAAATAATGTTATTTTGAATGTTCCAGGAACATTGTATTAACATTATTGCTTGGTTATAGGAACATTATTAAAACACAATTCTGTAATGTTTTTAAAACATTCAACTAACAACTTGAGAATGATGTTTTTGATGCATACAAAATATATATCGTTAGGATCTAACATTACTGCACGAGCAAACTTTTAGAGAACTTTTACACAACATTCGGAGAACGTTCCTTGTTAGCTGGGAGCCAAGAACAGTCTTTCGGGAAGTGCCTGCAGACACCTGTTAGACACCCTTTAGAGGCTCTATACCAACAAGAATGCATATCTAATTCCCTGCGTTGTCTTTATTGTATCTACCCTGTTGACACAAGCATCCTGGTGGGAGGCTGTTTTGTAGCTGTGGGTAAGATGGAATTTTGTCTTATTGCGCTAATTTCCCCCAGTGTACGAGATCCTCGTAGTATATCATTGCAAACTATTTGCTGATAATTGCTCGATTGTTCTTTCCCGCAGGCTGTGGGGGGGGGAGGGGGGGGTTGGCAGGATCCCTCAATTTCCTATATCTGCAGCAGTCGCCTTCACACTGCGTACGAGCCTGCGAGGTTTTTGCACCTGACAGCAGATTGGTCCACAGAGAGAGAGCGGAGCGCCGGCAGCATTGTGTTCTAATGAGGAGCAGTCTGAGAGTATTATGGGCTGTATTCGCTGAGGGGAGATCTGAGAGGGTGGGCGCCAGGTTTGAGGTTTACGGGTGCATTCTGTTATGGATATTAGCCAGAGCTGTGCTGAACAGATGCTTAAAATGTGGGATTCTGAGAAGGGCCTTGAGGCAGCCTGCATGAAGACAGGGCTGTCTCACACTCAGAATATGTAAGAGAAGCTACACAAAGATCAGGGGCTCTAAAGGTACCGAATATTTACTTTTTTTAGCCTCTCTCAGTAGCTGTGTGTGCTGATTTATGACCATGTTCGGTTCGTTATATAGGTGCATAATTTACTAAAGCAAAAGAAAAGAACACAGAGGAGAAAGAAAGAACAGTTTTGATGCTAGACCTTCTTATCTGACAACTTCACTTGCCAGAGAGAGTATGAGACATGAGTGGCAAATATGGAGATAGAGTTGAGATATCAGGGGAGGACTTGGCTTAGAGCTATTTCTCAGCTACAATGCCCCGCTACTTGGTTTTTGCCCTCTTGTAAAGCTTTTTGGATGGTCAAAGCAGGCTGATGTTTCTAAGGGTGGGCGGTGTGACCAAAATCCTAGAACAAGTTATTTTTGCTGAGAACTGGTAACTGGTAATTCACAATAAAACATTATTCACAATAATATTATACAAATACTAATTAAATAAATACTAAATACTAATAAAAATAAAAATTAAGTTTTAAAATTCTAATCGAATGAGCCATGACACAACCGTCGATATACATACACGTGACTGCACAATTTAATTCTAAAATTAATGTGACATCACTGGTTCTGTCCGGTAATAGCCACTTAAATATCAACAACAGCACGAGGGAGAAAAATCTTACAACACATCGGCTTCTAGAAAGATGCGTTTCACTAATTAAAGACCAGCCTGAATATCCAGCCCAAAATCCCTGCCTCCCAGTTCCTCCACTGTTAAGCTGGAAGCAGTGGGAGATGAAGGGCAGCCCATGGTGAGGGGTGGGCAACTGAGTGCTAACTCTGTTTAATAAGTCATTTTAATTGTATGGGTTTAATTTAGGCGCAGATTTACAGCTTCATAAGCTCTCATCACATCAACTTAAAAATAACCAGGAAGGTTTTTCCCCTGATCCCTCGATGTGTGCTAATGGCTCTCACTCAAGATTTTTCCAGAGAAAGAGAAACACATTCTAAAAAAAGAGGTGTTAGAGCTTTGCCATGACCAAGCTAATTATCAGTACTGTATCTGATGAGTCCACACAGTGTTCAGTAGCTGTCTGACACATTTGGATATATGAATAGAGTTTGGGGAAAATCCATGATCTGTGAAAAACACACACACACAACCACACACACACACACAACCACACACACACAACCACAGACACACACACACACACACACACACAACCACAGACACACAATCACAGACACACACGCACACACAACCACTCCAACATCTCCTCGTGGAGTCAAGCCGTGCCACTGTGAATTGAGCTTTGGGAGATTTTTTAACACCTCTGGATAAGTCTTCCAGAACAAACAAACTCCACTTAATGAGTTTTTTTTACGGACCGGGAAGGAGCGCACTGCAGCCAGTCATCACGCTCAATCCACACTGGCAATAAAAGGCAAACAAGGCCACGGTGTTTACACTAATCAGAGAACCTGAGAACCAGAGAACCAGGAGAACCAGGGCAGTCACACACATCTGAGCACACCGCCACTGGCACCCGTGAGTGAATTACCACTCGCTCCGTTATGCTCTGCACTCTACATCTGTCACTCAGCTTGGCTGAGATTTAAATTTTTGATTTTGGTCAATCTGTTAAGCCTAATGTGTGTGTGTGTGTGTGTGTGTGTGTGTGTGTGTGTGTGTGGTGAGGGGGGTAATGTAGGGGGATTCCTCATGAGTTCACATCTGTTGAGAGATGTCACATAAGTCAACATCTGCCCCTCGTTTATACGATTATCAGTCAACTCTCGCGGATACAAACATCCATTTATGTAGCGTATGCTCTTGAGTGCAAATCCGATCAGATAGGCCCTGCTTGCCACCAGAAATCGCATGACTGTACGTTTAGCACTGGAAGTACGCACACTAGCAACACACAATGCAACACACTCTCAGTAGCTGGAGTCTATTGTCACTTCCATGCCATATGCTGTCCATCACAGTGTGGGAGCTGCCGAGGGTAAGTGCTCTCCACAGTCTGTAAGTCTACAAGGCCTGTGCTCACCCTGGCTGTCATCTAGCATCTGCTGGTTTATCAAACAACAGACTGGTAGTGATGAAGTCAAGACCCGTGCGACTTTGCTTCCTGTCTCGTGTCTTTGTCCACTAAACCTCACTACCACTCACACTGTGTGGATGGAGGTAAAATGGGTAAGAAACGTCACACATATAGACTCCTACATGAGAGTTTACAGGCATAGTTTACCCAAAAGGAAAATTTTTCCATCATTTCCTCAACCTCATGTCATTCCAAACCTATGATTTTTTTTCTGTGCAACACAAAGAAGATATTTTGAGAAATGTCTCAAAGTGGTTTTGTGTCAATGGGTGCAACCGTTGTTTGGTTATCAACATACTTCAACATTTTCTTTTGTGTGGTTCTCAGCAGAATAAAAATTCATACAGGTTTGGAATGACATGAGGGTGAATGATCGAAAAATTGCCTTTTTTTGGGTGAACTATCCCTTTATGTGGGTTTCTCATTGGTTTCAATCCAAAATGAGTGAGTGAACTGGAATCTAAGTGGGTCAGCTTGAAACAGCATCCGCGCCAAATCTTAGGCTAAGAAAATGACTTTGGACTTGAGCAGCAGAGGGTCAGATGGGCGCCTCTCGCTGAGCGGATCCGATTACACGACCACAGAGACAGCATGGGCTCCAGCAAATATGGACCTTTCACACTCTACTTGCACTCTGAAAAATTACAGTGAAATCTAAGATGAGAAGAGAACAGTTATTCGTGAGTAAACCGTTTAAAGAAAACGTTTCATGACTGGACCTTTGTAACTGTCTATGAGGTAAGTAAATTGCATTAAGGTCTATTTTCAGACAGTAAACAGGTGGTTAAGAGAACATACAGGGAGCAGGCTGCAATTCAAGACTCACTTTTATATCTTTCAAGCAGACCAAATCTTTGACGCCAAGATACCTTAAAGGCTTCTGCACATCACAGATACAGCATTTAATCGCCCACAATGCGTATAAAAAAGGACCTTTAAAAAAACAAGCTAGTCACACCCACTATTTCAGTGCAAGTACCATACTAGACAACATTAGCATATGACCCATATCAGTAAATTCAAGCAAAACCCACTGTTTTTTGAACACTATATATCTGAAATCATAAATAAATATTTGTACCGTTTTTGTGCTGTATTTTGGCTGATTGTTCTTGTAGCTGTAATCCGAGTACTGGTCTGAGCCGGTCGAGTTGTCATCACCGCCGGTTCCCACAAAGGTGTTGGCAGCAGGAAGCTCCTGGACAACCTGGTGCTTTTGGGAGGCAGATGGGGACTGGGCCTGGAGCTGGATGGAGGGCAATGGGGAATTGGAACGATAGTGTCGGCCTAAATCAGGGCTTCCGGGTGGGTATGTCAAAGGCAAATGGATCCTGGGGCTGTCATTGACCCCATCCAGATTAAATTTCAGACTCTTCTGAAGGCTGACCTCCTCGTCCTCTCCAAGAGGTTTGGGTGACTTTGGTGGCTTACCTTTTTTACCCTTTCTCCCCTTGCCACTTTTTGGTCCTTGCTTGGGGGCATAGAGATCTTTGGTCTCCTTTTTGCCAGCTTGATAACCGCTCTTAGTTTCTCGTTGAAGACGATGCCTGATGAATACCACCACAATGATCACGGTAACGACCCCTGCCACTCCTGCCAAACTTCCATACACAATGTTGCTTCTTTGAGCGGCCAAACTATATTCTGGATCTCCTGCAATGTCTGTGTCCAGAGGGGTGTACAAACTATGTCCCACAAGTGCCTCCACGTGACTTACGTTAGCAATGGTCTCGTTCACGTAAATGTGGACTAAGGCAATGGCATGGCGGGTGGGTTTGCCTCTGTCGCTCACTTTCACAACCAGTCGATGCAGACCACTGTGTTTTCGAGTTAGTTCCTTGGTTAGCGTGATCTCCCCATCCGATGGAGAGATATAGAAGAGATTATGAGGGTTTCCCCCAGCAATGCTGTACACCAGCTCTGCATTCGACCCAGAATCCATGTCCTCCGCTTCCACCACCTCCACAACACTGTCTGGAGCAGCCATGGGAGACAGACGTCTGAAGGATGAGTTAGAGGGTTTGGTGACAACAGGTGCGTTGTCATTCTCATCCAGGACGTTGATGGTCACACCAACGTAAGAGGATCTGGGTGGGTCCCCTCCATCCACAGCTTTTAAACGGAACGTGTAACTGCTCTCCCTCTCTCTGTCAAAAGAGATACTAGACAGGATCGTGCCTGTGCCATTCTGGATGACAAATTTCCCCACATCTGGCTCCACAGAAAGTTGTACACGCGCATTTTCACCCTCATCCATGTCCTGTACAGTTACCATGCCAACAGGGCTAAGAGGAGGCATGTTCTCCAAGACGGAGAAGCTGTAGCCACTCAGCATGAACTTGGGATCGTTGTCGTTTCGATCGAGTACCTTGATCACAACCGTGGCGGTACCCCGGTGACTGGGCACTCCTTTATCAGCAGCAGTGACTCTGAACTCGTAGCGCTCCTTGTGCTCCCTATCGAGGGGGCTACGAGCACGTACTTCACCCGAGTTTGGGTCGATTTCAAAAAGCCCCCTTGTTGAAGAGTCTGCAATAATGCTGTAGACCAGCTCCGCATTAGTGCCACTGTCCGCATCTGAAGCAATCACGTCGACCACCTTTTCTCCTGGCTGGTTCTCCTCCGCGAACTCCACTTCAAATAGGGTGGGCGAGAAAACAGGAGAATTGTCATTTGTGTCTGTCACTTGGACTTTGAGTGAGTTCGTGCTGGACAGAGCCGGGTTGCCTGAATCCACGGCAACTATCTCCACTCGGTAGTCCTTAATCCTTTCGTAGTCTAGAGGGGTTGTGGTCTGCAGGAAGTACTTCCTCTTGTTGTCAACTGAGGAATCGCTGGCTGGCCGAAGCTGGAATGGAACGTCACCCGCGACCACACATGTTACCACAGCGTTTTCCCCTTCGTCCTTGTCTGAAACCTGCACCAGTGCTACGGCAGTGCCAACAGGCATGTCCTCTGAGATGTTTGCAACCCCATCATTATGGGTCACAAGACCAATTCCACGAATCTCCACTGCTGGTGCATTGTCATTCTGGTCTGTCACATCAATGGACACGTATGTTTTAGAACTTTTGGGTGCCGGGCCTTTGTCTCGTGCAACGACATAGAACTTCAGATTGTTTATCTCTTCACGATCCAATGGACCTTTAACGTATATGACCCCTGTGGAACGGTCTATCCGGAGTAGTTTGGGCACAGGATCAATGGCCTGATGCAATGAATATTCAATCTCACCATTGGGACCCAAATCTGAATCATTGGCCTTCACCTGCAAAAGAAAAAAACTAAACGTCATTTTAAACTTCACTTAATGATATAAAAACACACTGTGCAAAACCTATTTCAGTACAGTACAGCACTGTGCAAAAGTCTTAGGCCACCATTAGATTTTAACAATGGTGTTTAAACAATGGTATGATGACCATATATATAATGATTTCCCTGTCTCTTTATTAGAATACAACCAGAAAATACATTTTTATTTATATGCAAAAACAGAAAAACAGCTTCTATAGGCTAAAATGACAAGTATTTTGTGTGACGTTCCCTTACACTTTGGAAATAGCAGGAACCAGCTCTCTTAAACCCAAATAAAATGGAACTTTTTTTTAGTTGTAATCTAATGACTCTGTGACCTCTAATGACAGTCTCCCCAAAAAGAGTTCAGCATGTGCTTTGTGGCAAAGGAGGTCACACTAAAAGAATCCATTTTGTTTTTTCAAAAAAACTGTGCTTTTTATTCTGTGTACATATTTTCGGTATTTTCTGTTTAAATGCTAATAAGGAGGAGACCAAAAAATAAATATGGATGGTCATTACAACTTTTCTAAAACAACAAAGCTGGTGATGGCCTAAGACGTCTGCACGGTGCTGTATGAAAAACAGCTTTTACTCATTCCCAAGACAATGTACAAAGATGTACAAAATTGTGCTGCCAACCAACATTCATTAGACGTGAGGCATTTAATATTTAATATCTGAACACAGAAAAGATATTTATAGCTCCAGGCGGGTAACATATTATAAAATGCTATAAAAGACAATTACTGTGGCCTGTAAAAGATGGGGTTCCTTACCAAAAAAAAGTCCTTTCAAGCATTCTTAGTCAAATCATGTCAATTATTTACAATTAAACCGTCTCAAAATCACACTTTGATAGTTTAGAGTAAAATGACCATTCTTCCTTTCTTTTTAAAAGCAACTCTTATATTTAATTCAGCAGACTTCTTTAACAAAAATGAATGTGGTGATCAGACTGGATTATTCTAGTAATTAAGAAATGTGAGTTTGGTAAGCAAGGCGCTGCTTCACTGATGTAAAGCATCAAAGTGAAGAACAGACAGTTGGGAGGTGGAGATGGCAGTGCTCATTAAAATTTCACACCTCAAAATGATGCAACACACAATTTATCTTGCCTCGTTGGGATCTAAAGGTTGACTTTGCACGTTTGCCCTTTTACCTGCAACACGGAGTGGCCGATCGGGCTGTTTTCTGCAACTTCTGCTTCGTACGAGGATTTTTCAAATTTAGGTGCGTTGTCGTTAGCGTCGGCGACGACGACCCTCAGCAAGGCACTGCTGTAGCGAGGCGGATTTCCTCCGTCCACCGCTTTGATTGTGAGGTCATAAGAGTCCTTCAGCTCTCGATCGAGGCTTCCCAACACGATGAGCTGAGGCAACTTTTCACCTCGGTCTTCTGCAACCTGGAGGCCGAAGAGCGCTACTGCCTCTGGCCCCGCCGTAAGGGTGTAATCCGCGACTCCGTTCCTCTCTGTGTCTTTGTCAGTGGCTAGTGGGATCGAGAAGAGCGCCCCCACGTGGGTGTTCTCTGGAACTGAGAGGGTGAGAACGGGCGAGGGGAACTGCGGTGTGTTATCGTTGATATCTTGCACCTCGATCCTTCCCTCTATGAGGCGTGGACTTTGATTCTGGATAAGGTCTGTGACGGACACCTCAAACTCTAGGAAGCAGGGCTTGCCTTTGTTGCGACAATCCTTCAAGGTCTCTCTGTCTATGGGGATTTCGGTGGTAAAGATATCCCCAGTTTTACCATCCACTCGCAGGTAGGGAGCGCCCACCTCCAGTTTATATAGGTGTCCAGTGTCCGGCAGGCCCTGGTCAGCCGCCAGACTGCCAATCAGAGTGCTGGGGGGCTGTTCTTCATGCACGCGGTAGAGAATGCCACCCACCGCACCACTCAACAAGTCCAGAAATATTCCCCACAGCAGACACGAGACCACAGGGAGATCCATGTGCCCTTGGAGAGGCGACACCTCAGTCTGCAAAACAGTGTGAAAAACATGTTAAACTATAAACAATGGCATCATGCAGTTCTCCGCTCAACAAACATGGAAAAACAAACTTGCCTTATATTTTTCTTTCCATTTTTTTACTAGTAAGGAACTAGTCAAGGGTGAAACAGAATTCATGCAGCAAGCACTGCTTTGCGTACACCAAATTCAAGCGAAGACTTATAAAAGCTCTCCGGAAAATGCTTCTTCCCCCGACACTGCTAAAAGCCTCCCTCTCATTATCTTACATTATTTATCATCCTCATTTTTGAGCAGACGATTACTTGTATGTAAAGGAAGGAAAAGCAGGTCTCCTGTACAAATGTTCCTTCAAAAAGGTGTTTAAAAGTTTTATCTTCCCTGACAATGCAATATCGTCATACTTAAAGCTCCAGCCACTGGCTACAAAATGGCCCCTTTTCTCAAATATGGACGTTAAATCTTGCCAATTAATACCACACAGGAAAATGTTAATTATCCCTCTTTTGAGAGCCTGCCCAGGCTATGCTGCTTTTGTAAATGGATGATTTAGAACAAGTAATAAGACGCTTTTTAATGACCGTTTTAATACGAAGGTATGGGTTACCGTTTGGCTCCAAAACAACAGCTCAGCAAACTCTGTACTATTTACAGCATAAATGAACCCAACCTATAAGCAGTTCATAATACGCTTCCCTAACATATGCCCCATCCAACACACACACACAGCCTGTAATGGGGCAATTGTTCTGAATGACTTCCCTTTAATGAAGGTTGCGCTCATTTGATTGGTCCATAACAAAACAGGCAGTTTCTTAATGCAAAGTGCTGATGAGACAAAAGGCATAAAGAGGACTGCTAACACAGCTAAGAAGGTAAAAACATACCCCTTTTGTAAAACACACTGTATAATAAGACGCCAATAAGATGGTCACGGAGCACTTGAAGGCCAGCCCTCATCTCAAAGCACAGCATTACTCCAAAATATGAAACATCTCGGACCTGTCAAGACTTCGAAGTTTCAGCTAATTTACACACTGTAACGCTTGTGTTTGATTTTCAACCTGCTAGGTTTCCTCATTAATCACCAACCCTTATTCCAGCATCTGCTTTGATCCGTGTTCCCCCGGCTTCAGGTTTCTCTCCGATTTGAGCACCGAATAGCTTCCAGAATTTAATTATTTTCCGAGTTAGATGATCTCTTGTTGTGCTTTGTAAGGCAGTGGACGATTTATTGAGCCGGTCCACTTAATGTTGTGGTTTTTGAAGAACCCCACATGTTTATATATGCGAAACATCCATGTAATATCTAGAATGGAGCACAGGTCAAACCAGAATCAATACGGGCTGTGCAAGCTACCATGATCTAAAGGAAAGTAAATGAGTGTTATACAAAACAGCTAAACACAAGAAAACATAGAAAACCAATCAGAAATCCAATTCCTTCGTATCTGTTAAGATTGCGAGTGCTGCGTATCGATGCGCTAATTGCCCATGTATTGATGCGTTCTCTTTATGCATCTGCAGGACAGCCTGCTGTCGATTTCGCTGTGCTGATAGTGTGTAGGGTAAAAACATGATTACAGACTGTGACATAACGTACAGCCTCTGAAAGGCCTAGGAAACATGTAGTGGAAGCGAGACCGTGGACTCAAAACTAACGCAGTTAGAAGTGAATCCATTGCTATGGATTTATGAAAATACTTAATGCATGTTTTTCACAAGCCAAAATATCACGTTTTTTTTCCATTTGAGCAAATGTCATTTTATAACGTCCTAGAACGCTAAGGTTTTTTAATTAATAGACTTTAACTAGGCTTTCACATGTAACCGACTCTTAATGCATATACTGGTTTGCGAAACCAAAAATTAACTTGCGAACCAGTTGGAGTCCAATCAAATGCAGCGGTACTGTTAAATAAACCCATTCGTTTTGGAAGCAAGTTTAAGAGTGGGTTCGCTAGCTTCAAATATCAAGCACAAGAAACGGTTCACCCAAAAACGAAAGAAATTCCATCATTTACTTTCCCTCATGTCGTTCAAAACCTATATGATGACTTCTGTGGAACACAATGGGTGCCACTGTTGTTTGGTTAGCAATGAATATCTTCTTCCTTGTACCTCAGCAGCCACATTCATATAGGTTTGGAATGACATACGGATAAATGAAAGAATTTTCATTTTTTAGGTGAACCATCCCTTGAAAGCCACATTTTAAATATGTTTTTGGAGTCAATGGATCCACAAATACTTCTAATACTACAACTCTTAATAATCATTTAAAATATATCAACAGTATGTATGGAAGAGACTCTTCAAACCACCCAAGAGCATAAGCACTTCATCTCATCCTGATAAGCGTTTAAAAACACTCAAACTATTTTAAGTGCTGTTATCTTTCAGCTGTTTGAAGTGCCTGACAGGACAAAAGGTTCCTATCGCAGCTGTGAACTCGGGGATGAGCTCCACAAAATGTGTGGCGGAAAACAGAAAACATACAGATATACGTAAGTTACTTAATTACACAAAATGGACAATAATTTACAAAGTTACACAACTGAACCACGTTCACTGTGAACTTTGGAGCAAAAGGTGCTATGAAACTGCAGAAAAGCCAAGTGAATAAATCTCACACAACTCTGTTGTAATTACAGCACCATCCGAATGAACATGCATGAAACCCATCCTGGACTGAAGTTCTGAAGTCATTTTCGCTCAGCTCTCGAGACTGATAGTTCATGCGGACATTTTATTTTTCCCCTGAAGTATCGTGACCTTTTATTTTTCTGCAGTGCTGTAAATCATCTGTTATCGCATTCATTCAGGTTCAACAGGTTTAGCATTTCCGCTCGGCCCAATTAAACCAGTTAGCCGTATTATTACCCATACCTCACCCTATAAACAGACGCTTTGCAACGCTACAGCCAAAGAAATGCAGTGATTGGGTTTCTGTTTAAGACAATGCACCATTTTTGCTTTATTCGTTTTGCATTTTTGGGATTTTTATTAAATCGATAAACATTATATTTTAGAGAGTTTCTTATCACAGCTTCCTCCATTTTCATTTTAATTTTTCATGTGATAGCTGTATTTTTGTATAAATATATAATTATTATTACTCCAACACTAGACACTTTAAATATAACTATATGCACTTATGTAATTCTTAATATAATGCAATTTTATTTTAATTTACACATCAGCATCTATCATTTTAATTTACACCTTACAAATATTCTTAAAAATGTTTCCCTTTTGGGGGGCAAAACTGTTTCTGTAATTCCTAAACGTGATTTTTTTCTCCCTCCAGTAATTTAAACCCACATCGCGGTTTTAGACGATCCTCCCTGCAGCTCAGAGAGGGAGGAGGGTGGAGATGCTGTATGGGGGGGAATCCTGCATCCGCCTTATTGGGATTTGACCAAACATTGATCCTGCTGTTGACCCAGCCAGTCCAGGTGGGCGCTCCGCTGCGATTTCATATCCATCTACCGCCCAGTGGAACAACATCCAGCCCAGCGCGGCTGGGTCGCCATAAACGACAATAGCATTGCTATACATGATTCCCCGTTGCGCACAGCGCACATTCAACTGGTCGTTCGTCAACTCTCCGTTGCAGCTAAATCGTTACGCGTAAGTGTTCGTCGCCTGACGAAAATGTGTCCAAGCGGCATCTCAACATTTATTTTAGGTAATAAGACATTTTACGTAACGAAATAAGTAGCTATCCTCAATTTGCATCGCAATAAATTGTACTGCGGCGGTAAACGAGTGTCATCGGATTATTTATAAACCCAAGAGACGTGCGGAAAACATTTATTATGCATGATATTCTTTAAAATCACAAAGCGGTTGCCACATAATTCACCAATATCAATACATAGTCTATCCAAACCCAACAGTTCATGGCACACAGCCAGGTATTGAATATTTAAATACGACCCGACCAACAATATCGAACATATTCGTTACGTTATTCATTTTCCAGTGGCGTCAATAAAGTTCTTCACCCACCTTCGGCGATCACTTTTCTCAGGCTCGCCAGCTCCCCGCGTCTCTACCGAGACCGAGGCTTCTTGTCTGGGAATCAAGTACAGCGGTTTCCTTCGAGGTAACACAGACTCCTACAGCCGCGCTTTAAAACCTCCAGACATCAAAAACGCATAAAATCCCTCCGTCGGAAACCAATCCGTAAGCGACCGCGTTATTGCTCCCCGCCATTCCCACGGCTCCGCGTCAGGTGGATAGCGTCGGTACTCATTTGAGTATTAACGAACGAATAAAAAACGGCGTTCAAATGTCTACGGTGTTGCTTCTCGGCACAGAAACAGTTCAGAAACGAGCAACTTTCCCCGTTTTTCAGTCCACGAATCCTCAAACACTCACAAGACGTATTTTAAGAGTGCGCAGGCTCTCGCCAAATTTTGAACGCGCTCCTCGTTACTCAGTTATTCGCGGAATGATCGGCATAATCGACCAGAAATGATGTCGACATGTAACAACGCGTGGATTCGCCTTTCCTCCTCAGATGTGGACTATAAGCGCAGTTTTGGCACCGAGGTCTCCTCCGCACAGGGTTAATCCTGTATGCATTTCTATGCATGTCAGTGAGTGAGTGAGGAGATTTCTCAGCAGCGCGCGCTGCTCCTCTCTAGCCGCTCGCGCAAGCGGACGCCCCGAGCGCGAGGAGGTGGGGCTCTCGAAACCCTCGCGCCACAGGCTGTTGGATGAAAAGGCGCAATTAGGTTAAGAAAATAGTATGATTGTTAATAGCCTTATATAAACGAGCCACATCGCTTTTCATCGTTTGCATCATGCTACACTGCGTGCAACACCAGCTATTAGTATTGAGGTTTGTTTTAAATCCGTTTCATCTTAACCAGATCGAAATTTTAAGGGTGGCTTTCGAAGTCTCCAACGCATTGGACCCCTCCGAGGGTCGCGCGCGGAGCCCTGCTCGTAGTCGTCACTTGCTCGCGCATGGATCATGAGCCCGAGCGATCGGGTCGTAAAATGTGATGAGTATTGATCGCCGGGGAATCGCATCCAATGAGCAAATACAGTTTGACGCATTCAACAGTTAAAGAGCCGAGCGGGGCACGCAGGGCGCTCTTTGCTCTTTTGGCGCCACCCACGGGCGTTTGGATGCACACGCGGCTGGCAAGGCGTGTTCACGTCGCCTCTAATCTACCCCATAAATCCACTCCCGCATCACCCACCCACGCGCGCGCTCACAGGCAGACGCGCACACAGCTGATGCTGTGGTTGTTCTTAAGATGACGGATGCTGATGCTGTAATGCATAACTCGTGTGAAGAGCAAGACTCATCGTGACCTTTGGCATACTGTGTAAAATGGGAGCATTGTAAATGAATGGTGATGTTTGATCAATAAAGCCACTGTGCAACAACAGAAATGAAGGCTGCTGCTCCTACATCATGAATTCCTGGTTTAATTTAGGGTGGGGAACCGTTAGCCCATACCACCGATGACTTAAAGGCAGAGTAGGTGATTTTTTTTCCAGAAACATTTTTGTTATGCTGGTTGAAAGTCTCTTCCATCCTGAAGTAAATGGGTCTAACTGTATTTATGCATCTTCTGTGGAACCATAAAATGTTCATCCAATCATTGCATTCGGCCCGTAAAACTATGAATTTGCATACCTCTGTGCACCTTGTTCATGTGTTTTGGAGGAGGCGTGGCTTTAGAGCACTCCAAAAGGGCCTTATGCTTTCAAAGCTAAGATATAGCATCTTCGAAACTGTCAAACATATGTTTAAGAAACCAAGAACATAAGAAAACGCAGCCAGTGACCGGCATGGAAATCAGACATGCTAATAAGCACAGCTCATGACATCCGCTACACAAACACCTTAACCTCGTGTCACCTTCTCCAAACAAACTAATTACCATAAGTGCTACGCTATGATTAGCGCCATGTTATCATAATCAAGCTGTATCATTCGAAAGCTGTGATGGGATTCTATCATTTGAAAACTGGGTTGTATACTGTAAAAATTATGTTTTGTAAACCTAAACATGATGTCCCCCAAGTACTAATATCTAAATTACCTTGTTTTGCTCAAAAAAATAATAGATAACCAAAATAACAATTACCAGTTCACACAACGTAGAGATGCATCTGTAAGGCTGGGCTTTCTCCCATTTTAGAGTTAAAATAAAAAGTTTAGGGGGAGCGTGATCTCTCAGTCCTCTCTATTACAACAAGTGTATATAAATGGCTGCTTACCTCCAGGAAAGCAGCTGTTTATATACACTTGTGTGGTGATTTAAAGCTTGGGAGCGTTTTAATGCTCGCGTCCTCCATCACAGGCAGTCTAGTTTACTTTTATCTCCTTCAAGGATTATATTAACATTTGAACCTGTGAACTCGCTTTAAAAATTTGCCTGCGTCTTTATCTCGAATCGCCGTTTCGTTTGCCGTGTGTCCTGTGAATAAATTCTCTAGTGCTTCGAAAGTGGCCTGCCCAAACTATTATTGATTATCTCGCAATCAGTAGAGCAGAAACTAGAGCCTGCTACGCTTAATTCAGAGTTTACATTGGAAAACTGACAATTCAAGCCGATATTTTAGCCCTGCAGTTTTCAATACAGTAGTCGTTTGGTGCGCTGGGCGTAACAGCAGGCCACCTGATGCTGTCTGTTAAACGCATGTCGAGATAAAGCCCGTGTAAAAGAAAGACAGCAGGCAGTTTTTCTTTCGGAAAGAGTGCGACAGACGTTTACGGTTTTTTGGGTTGTAAACCACACGTTTAATTATTTCCACCATGCTGACAGACGGATCTGGAAAATCATTTGTGGAATGGCATGAGAACGAGGAGGGATGGCAACTGAAGCAAACATTCGCATGTAGTTTTTGTGGATTTCGGGCTTGACATATTCAGCACTTTTATATTGGTCTATAAAGACTAAAGTGCTGTTGTGAATTAATGGTGGATGAATGAAATGGGTTACATGGTAAAATATATTTCACTTTTGATACACAAATCTGTGGCATGATTAAAACAGGTTATATTAGGATACCAGACCACAACTGGTGGTTTATATGTATTTGTTTTGTGTTGGTGACGTTAATAAGTGCTGGCAATTTTATACAAGCTTGCGATAGTAACTCTGTCATCTTTTGATTGTCTGCGCAAGCATGGAGGTATTCCAATAACATAGTCTGACAGGCAAGTAGGACTGAATACAATGATTGGACGAACATTTCATGGTCTTGCGCCTTCCACAAAAGATATGCTCACATGTACATTTGCGTACATTTGCATATACAAATGAAAATTTTTCAATGAAAAAAAGGCCGGCTAGTAAGAGTCATGATCAGGGCAGACTAGTT
>JAZGTJ010001724.1:0-51074 GCA_036877575.1 Botia almorhae | reverse complement strand
AGAAGCTGAAATGAATCTGAAGTATCCCCTTCATGCAACCAGCCACCTGCAAATTAATTAAATCCAATGAGTGCATTAGGTAGTAAATTGTCAAACATTCAGATGTGGCAATTCATGCAACAAAGATGCTGGACTGATGAAGCTTCGCAAATTTACATTTAGTAATTTCTTCCCATCACTGGCCGCAGTTTCTTAATATGACTTTTTGCTCCCTGTGAATCAGTCCTTGAGCATTTCCTTCATGGTGTTTGATTGGGTTAAGTGCGTTACCAGTCATATTTCTCAGTTTTATGTTATTTACTGGAGTTTGTGTCAGGTTGCTATAAAAGAGAGAAGTGGCAAGTCTCTTATATCCTAAAGTACAGAGAGGCATGAAAAAGCAGCGTTTATTGGGAGCACACGCAACTCATTACGCTGCTCATTAATTACCAGATGACAAATCAGCCTGCGGTGTAAACGTGAGAAGGTGCATGTTAATTTTTCTAATGATTATGCAAATTTTCGCCAAGCAGAGAAAGGTTATCACGTCTATACGTAAGGTGGTAATTATTTCCTCCAGGGATAAGCCTGAGATGTACTGTAATCATTAAATGAAAGCGTTCAGAATGATGCAGGACCGTATTTAAAACATGATCTTAACAAACAGAACTAAGAGGTCAGACAGGAAAATTTGACAATTATAAATTAATTTGCACACACACACACATAGATAAGTCACTACAAGTAAAGCTGTTTCCAGATACTTTGTAGCCCCATAAAATGCCCGTGATTAGCTCATACGTGATTGCAAATGGTTTGCAAAACTGTGATTGCCTAAGGCTCATATAAAATGCGTGATTAGGTCTAATCTTTTATTACTGAAAACAACAGCTGCAGCAAGCTAGTTTAGTTTCACTATAAATCCTCTTTAAAAAACGCAAAAGTTCCTTATTAAGTTTTTCTTCTACTCAGTGGCGGACCTTATGGGAACGACATATTTGCCTAGAGCAGAAATGTTTTTCTATGGTACGAGGCACAGCCCCCCACTCTTAGGGACTTGTACTTCCCACCACATTTACATTTACGCATTTGGCAGATGCTTTCTTCCAAAGTGACTTACAGTCACATAAGTTGTATATTTTACCAGTACGTGTGCTTCTTGGGAATCGAACCCACAACCTTTGCGCTGCTGAGGCAACGCTCTACAAACTAAGCTACAGGAATTGTCTTTTGTTTCAGTTTAATCAACCAAACGTGCCCCAATCACTGACAGGTAGGCCTATATAAATATAATAACGTCAACTTTATTTATTTTCTTTAAACTAATGCAAAGTGTCAGTAAACCAAGACCTGAATATGTATATTAAATAACACATCAAACATCACATTATTTTATAATTTGATTGTGGGCTTAGCCCCGTATTGCTGAAATATAGAAACGCCCAGAGCCTATGGGTGACACTGAGAGCTGTGTTTGGCTCCTTTATGATAAATCTGTGTTTTTTTCCACATTTGCAAGTCACTTTGATAAAAGCATTGCAAAATAAATAAATGTAGACCTTGAAGGAAGTGAATGAGTAATTCAAACTGTAAGCATAAACAGACTAGAATCACAATTAAATGTTCTGTAAATGGTTTTGCAGATGTTCATTTCTGGATGAGGCCACTGGATGAGAAACAGAGAGAAGCCAGGCAACAGGTGATCAAATTAGACGAGATTATGGGTGCTGTGTGTACAATGACTATGAAAGCTCTTGCTGTTATTGGATTTGTTTAGTCAAGCAAATAATAAAGTTAGCTGCCTCTCAGGCAAAATAAGCACACTCAGCTAAACGACCATTCTCCATTACAGAAATGCACAATTTCCTAACTAACATCTGAGAGGTACGCAGCACTCTTTTAGCTGAGCATCAAAACAGTTGGGGGTTGTGGCAATGCTAAGATCTAATGCGGAGCAGCATCTCCAAAACGCGTGAAAACACAGTGGTGAAGCTTCCTGCATGGCAGCAGAGGACTGCACCACGTTACCTAGCCACGAAACTTAAAAAATATATTTGGCAGTATACTGCATCCATCAAAACGCCACTCCTGACAGCGACGGGATAAATCATTACTCATTACACGAGTTGCTACCAATAATTTTAAGCGCTATCCAAAATTTGCATTCCTAAATCACGATTTAAGCAAATGTAAGGTTTCCATGGGTTTCTATTTTAAACTGTAAACTATACCTGAAAGATGCTAAATTACAAAAAATGTAAATAATTTAAACGTATTTTTTTACCATTATATAGATATTGTGCTACAGAGGTGGCTCATGGCAAAAGCATGCACAAACAAACGACCAGCACCTTAACATGCGGACGTATAAAAAACACGAATAAAACTTTCAATTAAAACCCTCCCGTGTGAATTATTACCTTTCTATTTTGTCCAACACGAACGAATGTCACAAAGTCCGTGAATTGGAGTGAGCTTCGTCAAACTTCAGTCAGATTTACATCTCGACGCACTTCCCATATTTGAGACAGTTGCGTTATGCCAGTGATTTCGCTCCTAGTTTGGGTTTCGGACAGATGCTCCTCGAAGGAGTATCTCCATTGGTTCAGCATTGCTTGTTTCGCCCTCCCCTGGATGCTCAAAACGCGCTGTCTGCATCCTGAAAGTGTGCTATTCCTGAGTACTTTGACAGAAAAGCTTTTAGTGGCTGTGACACGAGAATAAAGACTTAACATTTGTCACTGTATGGAAGAGGGAAAATAAAACAACACAAAAATTGCTACAGTGATCGATTGATTTTAAGTGTTTTTAAAGGTACATTGAATCAACAAATCGGTTATAAATAAAAATAAATGTTAACAATGACCACAGATGAGTGTCTGAAGCGAGTATGCATCAGAAGACTGTAAAAAAAATCCATGCTTGTTTGTTGTTTAATCTACTGTAGTTTCCAAAAAAATGATAGGAGATTTCAGCTTCACCTTCGCAATGAATAATAAGTGATCCTGGTACGATTCTCCCTCGACCCCCCCTGCGCCTCGCGTGCTTCGACTATTATAACAAATTACATGGGTTGTGGGGGGTGTTACACTCTGACAGCATCACTAATGAACCATACTAGTATAGCCTGTAAAGTTATAACATGCTGCTCCCTTGCGGTATTTACTGGTATTGTCGTAGATTCGTAATACCGGACGGGTTAGCCAGGGTGAGGTTTAGTGACTGTTTATGATTGACAATCACAGTACATTTAATGTTATATGTCTATACGTATATATAAAGACATCACTGATCTATATAATTGTCCCAGACAATGTAAAGACAGACAAGTGTGACATAACTAGGATAACTAGGCAAAGCAAACAAACCAACAAAATGTACCCCTTCATACTATCTCTGTAATCTTTGAATACCACAAAGACAATTAATGAACAAAACATACATTTGGGTACTGGATTATTAAATGCATGTTTTGTGTGTGTGTGTGTGTGTGTGTTTGTTTGTGTGAGAGAGAGAGACAGACAGACAGACAGACAGACAGGCTGGCAGGTAGACAGACAGACAGACGGAGAAAGAGAGAGGAACATATTAAAGAAAAACATTTTTTAAAGTTTTTTTACATTAATCCAATGTATCACAATTAATGAGAGGCACAAGAATATTGGAGTTAATTTTGCACTGACAGCACAGCAGAGATATCTTTCCAAACCCACTAAACTGTATTTTTTCAGACCATATTTATAACTATATTTTCAAACTGAGAAATAACAAACCATGGTGGAATTAATAGAAAGGATCAACGGCATGTTGTCATAATAGAAAATGTATGTTTTCTGATATCTCATATAAGTATTACCACTATTGGAAAAGTTTTTGCTGTTGTACACAACATATCTGTATATAAATATATGCATTCCAGGAAACCGTTTCCTGGAATCTGGAAACTGGAATCCTCAGTTTATAGACGACAGAGTCCACCTATTGTTGTACATGTGTAACTGTGAGATTGCAAGATCCATAAAATTCAAAATTAGCTAGTCTAATCCTGATTTCTGGGCTAACCTAGTTTTGCAAAACACCATGGTAAAACAACTGGCTAAAGGACTACAGGATACAAAATAACTTCGAAACTCAGCTCTTTATAAATTGTCTAAATTGTCATGGCTTCGGGGCTCAGAGATTTACGCGCATCTCACTGCGCTCAACTCCCACCTCACTGCGCTCAACTCCCACAATGACGCGCTCTTGACCGCTAGATAGCGCACTTACACAAACTACGTTTGAATGCGTGCGTGGTGCGTCCCAAATCTTAGGCTCTAGATGATCATGTCTGCGTTTATGCCATTTCCAAGACAGGCCACTTCAACAAGGCGACTTGCCAGAGGCAGAAGGAGTTTTAGGCTATTAAGGAAACACAGCAAGACTTCATACAACTAAAGGACAAACTATTTGTAGACTTAACTATTTAAAGAAAGCCCAGCAAGCTCAAACCTGATTGTGAGTTATGACAAGTTCTGTCACGACATAAGGAAGTGGAACAGACCGGTTCAGAACAGAACTTAAGTTCACACACTTAAGTTATTAACGAAAGCTAAAACGACACAGTCTATAAATGAACAGACATCCCTACCTTTTCAAGAATCACAACCCCACTTTCGGTAGATGTGCTGTATGAACTAAAATTAAACAATACAAGAGCCATCCTGTAATTTCAAGAAACCGACAGTTTGACCGGCCTAATAAGCGTCGCCATCTTTGTTATTTCCGTTAGTCGCCCTCGCTATGGTTACAGGTGTTACGGCTGTGACGATGGTATAGAATGGGCCTTGACTTCGGTTATTATTATGTGAACGAGTCCGTTGAAATACACCATATATCAAGTGTCGATATGACTCGCTGCTGAAATGTTTAAATTACTTCACTTTTTGTCAGTGCTTTTTGTATTTCTTTTAATAAAAATACTTCTGTTTTTTTAACGTTTTCTCTGTGTGGATTTATATAATAATGCTCCGCTTTATTAATGTAAATCTTTTAGTATAAACCAGTGTTTCATTTTAGTCTTTGCCATCAGGCTGCTTTTCCCAATGTTTCAAACTTTTCCCTTTAAATTAATCTCACAATTTCCCACACATTCAGCATTTCATAACTTGCCCACATCATGTGAGTGTGGAGTAGATGCAGTGTGCAAAACTGTCTCCACTAATTTTCTGGATATAAGACATATCAGCGTGTTTGGTCTTGGTGTGTGGGTGTACTGTGTGCTTCTGTCAGTGTGACAGCTGGCAGATATCTACGCCACGTGTCAGTGTTTCTGAAGAGATAGCACCCTAACAGCATGACACCTATAAAAACAAACATCCTAATTGTATTTTACCATTTTAAATTATGCACAGATGCTGTGACTGATCCATTTGCCTCAACTCCAGGATCCATCATTCCAAAACAGTATGCTTATATGCTCCTAATTTATGATCCCATCTGGTTTTGCAAAATTGCATGGACATAAGCATTAAAGGTAGGTGTCATTACATTTTTTTAAACATAAGACAGGAACATTTTCTGGCAAAAAGTTTTATTTTATTTTTACTACTGTCAAAAATCCATTTAGAACATTTGCCTCGTCTGCACAAAATATCAGGGATAGATAGACAGACAGACAAATAGATAGGTCCAAAAGACAGAATACAAATACAATTTAGATAGATATACAAGATGATGATTGTTTAGGTGACGCACTGTACCAACGGCCCCTGCTGACACAAACAAACCAAGACCAATGCAGTGTGACAGCAGTGAGCTCCCTTAGGACAACCAAGACAACTGACAACAGCGACCAAACACTGCCTGGCAGAAAAGATGAGGGGGAGTCAACGCTGAAATCTTTAAGCTGACTCGTACCTTATGCCGTACAAATAATTCTCTCATCCAGGTCCAAATGTTTCATGATGCTCATGAAATGTAAGATGCTACACACACAGCATCTGAAATCCTGTTAAAAGATGTGCTGTAGAGAAAAAGGGAAACAGAAAAGGACAAATCCAAAAGGGATTAAAGCAACCAAACAATTGGAGAGAGAGGGAGGGAGAAAAATAGAGAGTCGTATCAGGAATAGTCACAGAGTGAGTGAGGGTGATGTGAGGCGGTGCTCTGAATAGGAAAAAGGATGGGAAGAGATTAGTGCTGCACTCTGGGGACTCATCTGTGAAAGGATACTCTGCAAACAACAAGCACACTCAGTGTGAGGAGAAGTCAAACAGGAAAGGTGCAACTGCCGTTTATGGAAAATACAAAACTAATTGGAATATGCAGTGGATGTTTTCTGATCAGGATTATGGTCGGAAGTGAACTACATCAAAGTATGGATTGTTACAGAAAAATGAGAACAGGTCTAAAAAGGTTCTGAGTGACTTTCTGGTAGGGTTTCCAGAACATATATCAGTACATTGTGTTGATTAAGTTATTCTACATGCTTTTTAAATACATATTGCTGCTGTAAGTTGTTTAATGCTTAGTTTATCCTTTGCCCTAGATATTGTCCATCTGGTATTAATGTACAAGTAACTGTACTGAGTAAATTAAATGTCCATCTGTGTATGGTAACATTAGTTAGAGAGCTTTGTGTCTAGTAGTTCTCCAGATTCACCAACGCTGTTTCTAGTGTAATCTGTACCTTTTCACATTCAATTAAAAGAATGACCTCAACATCTTATGTGGTTTTGATCTCACTCCTGGTTTCACTCTCGGGGGCCAGTTGTCCTCAGGGCTGCCTGTGCACTGCAGATATACTGAACTGTGGCTCTGTGGGTCTGGAGCGATTTCCCAACCCACTGTCATTTACGTTTTCTGTCCTGGACCTCAGTCATAACAGAATCACATGGTTGGCAGCAGGCAGCTTTTATGGGCTCCCACGGCTGCACACTCTGCATATGTCTCATAACCACATCTCCTTGCTCAGCCCAGGAGCGTTCCATAACATCAGCAGTCTGCAGTACCTGGACCTCTCTTCCAACAAACTTCAGGTGGTGGGGAAATACCACTTTCAGGACCTGGTGGCATTGGAAGTGCTGTTGCTATACAACAACCGCCTAACCTGTGTGGAGAGCAACACCTTAATGGGGCTGAGCAACCTCAGAAAAGTTTACCTCAGCCTCAACCAGCTGACTGACTTCCCCTTTTTCACAGTGCGCAAACATAGTCACCCCAACCTAAATATGCTGGACCTCTCCTCCAACCGCCTGTTTCGTTTGCCTATGGATGACATTGTGTTGTTGCCTGTGGCGGTCCAAAGAGGCCTATTCCTGCACAACAACAGCCTGGAGTGTGACTGTTCCATGTATCGCTTGTTCTGGCACTGGGAACAAAAGGAATATCCAGCTGTTAGAGACTACAAGGAGGAATATAAGTGTTTATTGTATGGCGAGCCTCGAATTTCAATTAATTTTCTCCACGCGTCTCACTTCTTTGAGAACTGTACAGTAGGAAAGATGATATCCCTCATCTCCCCAAAGGCTGATAAAGTTGTGTACAAAGGAGAACAAGTCAAATTAGACTGCACTGGAACCCTGAATGAAGAGGACCTGTCCTACAGTTGGACCATTCCTCATCAGGAGAACATCAGTCAGCTGATCCAGAACGGAACCCTACGTTTAAATCAAGATGGCAGTCTGGATATTCTTGCAGCCCAATTCACAGATTCAGGAGTTTACCGGTGTACTGCTGTGGATAATACCAAGATGATCAATGAATCACGAGAAGTGAATCTAAGTGTGATAGCCCAACGTACCATAGAGGAGCCATTTAACACAGGCTACACCACCTTGTTAGGCTGCATTGTGACCCTTGCTCTGATACTGATGTACTTGTATTTAACCCCATGTCGCTGTGCTTGCTGTAAACCTCCTCCTCCCTCACCAGAAACCTCCACCTTCGGGGAAGACCACTGCACTCTACCTTCCATCTATACAGCTCCCTCAACTACAGATCCACTCAAGGCGAAGTCTCAGACAGACAGGCATGTAATGTTCCTTGAGCCTCTCATTGCAGGGAAAAATGGCCTCCCAAAAGCTGCATTTGTTGTTGAACATCCCACAGTTCAGTGGGACACAGAGAGCTTTACCGTTATTAAAGACAGAAATGACTCTTGAGTAGTAAATGACTTTAAAATCAAAATCTTCCAGGATTCTGTTAAGCTTGTTTCAGTCAGGCAGCTTCACAAATCAATCTGTAATAATTCTATAATAAATTTGTCCAATAAATTATTTTGATCCTAAGATTTGAAGGGTTCCTGTTGTCTCATATTACTTGCCTGAATAGTTAATGCTTTACTGTATTTGGTACATCACAGCTTGAAAGCAACAGAAATGTAAATTCTTTGTAAGTCTCTTTGCAGAAACCAAAACACCCTGATTGTCATGACAACAGCAAAGTTTATGTTGGCTCTGATGCAGCATTTTATTTGCACTGAACAAAAGCTGTAGAGCTGCAAATCAGAGCTGCTTTAACTTGGCAATATAAAGATGCTTTTCTCACTCATCGCTTACAGATAACAAGGATGTGTTGGAGATGCTATACGCCTCTGTGGCCTTTTAGGTGGCCACGGATATCAATTCACAAGCAAATTCTGCTCAAGTGAAAATTTGCTTAATGTCTGGCTGTAATCTGTTATATAAAAAATTGCGCAATGCATATTGATTAATTCAATTGCCCCCAAATCAATAAGCCCTCGAGCGTTTGTGTGGTTTGTATGGTCGTTAACACCGATACTGAAACATAATAATAGCTTCATTCAAACGTTACATAACAACAGTAACATTTGAAAGAAGAAATATAGAGGTTCTTGCAATGTCATTGCTTAGATGATCGAAAAAGTGATCACTGTTTGTGATCAAATCTGTGAAGATGAAGTTAACAATCTCTGCATGCAAGGGTGTTTCAGAAGGATAAACCCCCTTTGAAGGTATTTAGGTGGTCAGTACATGCACAGACACTCTAAAGACATCTACAGCAGATGAACTATAAGCAGGGCATAATTTAAATGGAAAACACATCAGTATATCTTGATCTAAATCCTTAAAGAAAGCCCTTCTAGATCAGTTTAAGACCAAGGCTAAATCTCCTCAGTTGCATCATTGCCATTAGATACGTCTAATCCTTTATGTCAGGAAATGATGCAATGTCTCAGGAAAAGTGATGAGAAAGTGTAAAAATATGTTAGCAGTCACAGAAGGCAAAGTTAGATCATTGCTCAAATAAATGAGCAATGATTTAAAGTATGGAAAAGTAAAAGCAATGTAGTGATGTCTGTTTATGTGATATTATTCATCTATACTTGGCATAAACAAATTCCTATTTCATTACAGGAATGTGCCAGGGGAGAGGATTAAACACCCCTGCCACATTTTTCCCTCCCACACCATGCACAATATGCAAACTAAGGGCAAAATATGAAAATGAAAGAGCACGGCAAAGGTACAGAGTTAATCCATGCAGCCCATTTCCAGATGTGATCAGATTTATCTGCAGCAACCTACTTTTACATTTGTAATGCCACGGCACATGGTTGCTCGTTGACTGTCAGGCTGTTTATAAAGCCCAGCAGCAAACAGTGTTGCTACAAACATCAATAAGTACTGAAGTAATAAATCACAAGGGAAAGTAGTTTGAATGTATTTAAATTTGCAATATGTCTTATAATTATGCACAGTAGTACTTAAAATATTGATGTGAAAGTTCCATCATTAAAAAATCTTTGAAAATTTCTTTTGAAATGCCTACTGAACAAACCCTTTAACACATGGTGTCCACTACAGTGTGGAAGGTAATCTACAACAAACACATTGATAATAAGTAGATGTGTTACCTATTTATTCTATTGACTATTATTGACAGGTGCCGCTAAGGGGGGGAGAGTTAGGACAATTCTAAGGGCCCACGCTCTTTAGGGGCCCCTGAGATCTGCTTTATTATTAATAACACTACTAGGGGGGCTCAACCTCATATTTTGTCATAGGGCCCAAAATTGCGAGCCACGCCCCTGATTATTGAATGTTGTTTTGTGTAGAGTTAGATGTTTTAGAGATTCTTAGTTCACTACTTTTATCAGCCATGTGGACACTTATAGAGTTGGGGTATGGGTCAAAGGTTATCACTGCTGTGGTTCAGATGTAATATCATACCTTGAATGGTCAAACATATGTATCAGAGGGTTCAAAACAGAGGTACTAGGGTGAGACTGTTTCACAAGTCTGTCCATAAGTGTACATTCCCAAATGCCAAAACAGCATTTAGTAAACTAATAAACTACATACATACATCTACTAATCAAATTATTCGAATTGACGCAGTGATCTTTCTGTCTGTGTATTTTAAGTAATTAACATCAACTACACAGTCTCACTGCCTATGCAAAATGGAGGAAAACAGTTGAACAATCACTACAGCAGGGTATTATATAACAGTGATTGCCCCAGTACGGCCTTGCCTCTGTTGTAATACCAGCATTGTTTTCAGAAATGACTTTATCAAATGAGAGATGAGATGACCAGCTTTCAGCAGATTACTCTTTGGATAAAATCTAGGTACTCCAACGATTTTCCAGCATTTTATTAATCCTTTAATCTTTCTTTACTTTCTGCAAAGGGTGAAGTACTGCTGGAAAGCTGATTGGTCTTATCTTTGTTCTAACCTCTATAATGAATTCTGGTGGTAAAAATGAACTGAAATGAAATACAAATCTGTAGATTGCCCAACCATCTCTAAAACAGTATTTAGGTCAGAATCATCTACTAAAACGCACACCTACAGAGACGAACAAAACATTAATGCTCACAGTAGTAATGGGTCATTCTTCTGCAAGTGTGTGATGTGGAGGTGATAAATTCAAATAAAGTATGCAATAAATTTGTACTCGAGTCATACATGGATAAATTGCAGCATAGTTGGCATGTCAATTATGCTTATATATCTTAAATATATAACCAAGATCATGTATGCAGAAATTGTGTGTAGAAGAGCAGTTTGCTTCAAAACGACACATCCAGTATGCCCAGTCATTTTCCACCCTGTTTTCACAGCCAAATTTGGAATAAACATGACATATGCAACAAAATATATTAGTCATTGTTTTCAGACACAGCTGTTTATCTGGTAAACAGTAACATTTGTCAAATGCCCTGAGGTTTTATTTTCTACAGAACGTCAACTAACCATATTCATGTTCATTATGTACAAAGGGCAAATTCAGCGTCAAACCAAAATGCATAATCTTGCCTTAATTATATATTTAAACATTGTAAAGTGTTTCATTTTTTTAACAAACTACATAAAATTGCATTAGCATCGCACCAGTTTAATCAATGAGATGTCGCCCTCTGCTGGCTGGTTGTAAAACCACAAATCCAAGTAGTGCCAGTGATCACATATAAAAACAACTTTGGCATTGATTCACCTCATTGAAAAAAAAATCTGTAACAAGAATTGTCTTTATATAGCATCATAAATAACTATGTACATATACAAAGAGTTCACACATTCCCAACTGTTTGTTAATACTGAACACAATATCACAATGCTCGATACAACCTTGTTTTAATTGAACATCTGTACAACCAAGAATGTAAAAAAAGAAAAGAACCGCTAAAATGAAGAATGACTCAATTTTTCTCTTTAAAAAAATAGTCTGCATTTTGCGCCTTGTTCACAAATCGTTTTGAAAATCCAAACAAAACATATTGACAAAAATGAAACATTGAAAGGCAATTACATTTCTTGGCAATACAAATATAGTGGTATGAACAAGGTTCCTCAAACATCTTGTTTAGGAAGAGCCTTACTGAGAACAGTGAATCTCTGGCCACTGTTTGAGTCACAAATCTCATTCATACAAAACCAGATTTCTTTGTTATTACAGAACATGTCAATTTGATTTAATGTGCTCTTACAGTTTAATATGTACATTCTTAATGCCAGTAGTCCTTAAGGAAGCCCATGGCATCCCAAATGGCATTTAGTTGTAGGTGTAGTCTGAATAGTAGTCTGAGCGTCCACCCCCACCCCTCCCAGGAGGATAGCCCCAGTTACAGGGTGAACCTCTGATTTGACCCCAGCCTGGTCTAGACCTCATGGGAAAGGGTGGTGGTCCTCTACCTCTGAAGCCACCACGCATCATATCCGGGGGACCGGACAAACCCCCTCTAGGGCCGTACATACTGTTGGTGCTATGAGCACCCAGACCAGCCGACCCACCTCGGCACAAGACCCCCAGGGTAGCTCCAGGTATGGGCAAAAGTCCTCTGCTAGCAGTGCCGCCCCTGTTGGGTAGGGTCTGACTGCCTCCATGACTCTCTAGGGAAGAGTTCAATGGGGTTCTGCTGCTTTGGCTGCATGATGTCAAACTAACCAGTGCACCACCTTTGTCTGCACGTTTTTCCTGTGGTACATGGCCCACTGTGGAGGTGGTAGGAGCAGGTGTGCTTTTTTTTTCTTGACTATCACTTACTCCCACACACAATCCATCTGTAGCCCCTGCTGCCTCCGTTTGGGTGGAAGGGAGAGCACAGAATCCTCCCCCACTCTGTCCGGCTGCATAACTGTGCTGGGCCCCTGGTGTCGGACCCCAGTTATACAGAGGTGGAACAGGAGGAATTGGAGGGCGGGTCGGAAAGACAGTAGCATCTGCATAGGATGGAAAAGTAGTGTGAAGAGACGAAGAACAAGACGATGACGAGGATGAGAAAGATGAAGCCTCTAGACCCATCTTAGCTTCCTGAGACCCAGAAAGTCCCGGCTGATTGACACTGCTTGCTGTTGCTGCCCCAGCTGCTTCAGCACTGTCAGTAACAGGCAGAGAACCTTCAGGGAGCTGAAGACATGGGGCCGATTCTGGCATAGGAGGCACCTCCAGTGAGCTAGCAGGTGGTGGAGGAAAGGAGGAGAGGTGTAAAGGGGGAAGAGTAAGTGGCTGGGTGATTAGCAGCGTGGAAGTGTTTGCTGGGGGCTGGCTGGTAGAAAGAGGGGCATTCTGACCAAACTCTGATCCTTTAGAGGTTGCACTGACTGGGGATGAATACGCAGAAGACATGTGGAAGGCAGGAGACCCAGAGTAAGGGCTCCATTGTGTTGAGTTGGGACACATGTAGCTCTGATGGGGGTTCACCCCAAAACTCGCCAAGGGGTCCTCTGCATCAGGCCTAGGATTGGCCTCCTGATTGGCTGCTTTATACTGAACAACGGCAGATTTGACAGCCACATAATCAGTTGAAAAAGAGCTATGGGTAGGGTAGGCAGGTGGGTTTGGAATTATGAGGGGATTCATAATGGGGTCCAAGGTGGGCTGCTCAGGGAGTGGAGGACGGAAGCCATCTGCCTGAGGTGGAGGGGGCAGAGGTGCCTTCAGTTCCTCTGGGCCATTTTCAGTTTGAATGAAAGTCTCCGCAATAACCAGCGTGTCATCCTCAGAGTCTATAGACATGTCCTCTTCATCTACCATTGCATCGGGCTCCACTGAGCAATTAAAAAGGCAGAGCATTAACAAACAAAATTAAAATCTTTTCAATCAAGTATTAAAACCAACATTTACTGTACTATTAATTTGGTTTAAGATTATATTGCACTATAAAAGGTTTGTAGCCTTGTAGCGTTCTGTAAAAAGCGGGACTTCTTTTGCTAGAGTGACCAAATTGAGCATTGCAGTTTCCCTCATTCCCTCATGATAAAAGAACTGTAGCATCCTGTTAGAACTGTATCAGCTTGTTCATTTTACAATCTTTGACTTTACCTGGAACAGGCAGGGCAGCCACTGCTTCTTCTGGAACGCTGAGCAAATTCTGGAAGTTGTTCATGATGTCATTCATACCTGAAACGATGACTCCACTACTGGAAAACTGTGAGAATAAGTCATCTTTCTTTTCTGTATATGAATAGAAGAACATGGGATATTCGTGCAACAATGTTATATAATGGAAAGTAGGATCCATCATGAATACCTTTATGTATATAAAAGTCTATAATTTTACATCCCAATACATCTGTTGTGTCTACCTGTAAGGAAGATGATGTGTCTGAGCTGTGTGTGTTGAGCTTGCAACTTCACCAGACACTCCAAATCAGGAGCCTGCCTAGATGGAGTGTCACATTCATGGTAAGGCAAGAACTCCACCAGGTGTTTCTTCTGGTAGGCTGTCAGCAGGTTTAACAGGTCCAGAGCCTCTGTGTTTAACCTGTGAAAAGCCAGAGGTAATGTAAGATATGTGGAGACTGTGGGTCAGTGAGTATTGGCAAAACACTCTAGAACCTTTGTGTATCTAACCTGCTTAGCTCTTTAAGCTTCTTCTGAGTCTTACAGTGCACCTTCCACTTCCAGGGTGAGCCCTGTTCCTCTAAGAACCGTAGAAATGCCTGTAGCTTCTCTGAAAACACAATTCAAAGGTGAGTGCTCCAAGAAACAGATAAAGCAATGTTGTACTCACACCTGAATATACTAGTCGGGACTGTAATTACTGCAATTAATCAATTTACATAATAATACAAGGTAATGATATTGCAAACCCTTCTGTCCTCTTACCTAGTGTTATATTGTCAGGATTTAGAATAAGTTCATCCGATACAATGAGACCTCCCGACACAAAAAGCTCATTATAAGTGCGGTTTTTCACATCATCCAGACTGTCCACTCCCGCGAAGTAAACTGTGGACAACTTCTTCAGAGACACCAGTGCTGGGATCTTAGCAGAGTACAGAGGAAAATTCTCACACTGTTTCTTAGGTTGCTTATGACCACCAATTTAACATTTGGATAAGATTATGTTGTTCTATTAATAGTTTGTAAGGTCATGTACCTTATGTACATGAGCAGCAATATCCTCATTTTGAATGATGATCATAAACTTCTGTTGACTCTTCATCTCCAGGTAGGCCTGTGGATTGCAATCAATGTTGCCAAGACTTTTTAAATACCCCTGCGATTAAAAAGGGAGGAATTACAGGTGAGTGTTTCAAAACAAAGGTCATTCAATTTATCTGGTAAAACAAAATATTACAACACAATGCATGATTTCAGTTTCACACCTTGATCTCAGAGCAGAGTTCACTCTCTTCATCTCCTGTTTGAATGAAAAACTTTACTGCATTCTTCTGCATGATCTCCACCAGTGTGCACAACACATCTGGCTTGATTTGCCCGATAATGTTGCCACCCACAGTGCTTGAGGTTCCTGCAGTAGTCTCTGACAGCATCTCTGGAACAGATGTTACTGAAGGATGACTGGCACTTCCTGTTGATGGGGAGCATACTGGACTTTCCACCACAATTGTACCCTTGGGGTCCGTTGATTTTCGTACCTCATTGATGGTGCAGAGCTGAGGCTTGTCTGAAGACAGAGGTTGCTTAGTAAAAGGTACAAAGGCTTGTGGCAAAGCCTGAGACTTAGGCACTGGAGATGAGGTTTTAGTGTGATAAGGGGCAGGTGGTGAGGGTAAGGTGGGTGGGGCAGGAGCTGACATGGCAGAAGGGGCAGAAGGTAGGGTGGGCACTGGGGCAGCAGCAGCTGGTGATGTGATAGTCACAGGTTCTGAAGGCCTGTGAGGCCGAGTCAAATCGTTCATCATCTCACAGAGAGTGCTGACATAGCCATGCACAGGCAGCGAGGGGACGTGTTTTGAGACAAAAGGAGAGAAGGCCAAGCTCGACCAATTGGCCTGCTCCTCACATCTGGGCAAGGGAGGCTGGGAGGTATACATTATATGTTGGGCCTCCATCAGTTCCTGGATCCCTGTGCAGAGGTTCTGGAACTCATTGTCAAGAACGGTGTCAACAGTCTCTACTTGCTTCTGTCCTTCACTCACACACACCTCACTAACTCCTAAATAAGTACAGAAAGTTTTTATTAAGTTACAGCATTGATTTTAACATTAAATGAAAGTTGAACTGTTTATTCATGTAACAAGTTTATTTTAGGTATATAATAATATAAGATAATATAAAAAGCCATTAAGGCCTTAGAGGACTAAGTTGTAAGCATGAAGATACCAGTGCTGGATGTTCTCCAGACATGGTGGCTCTGATGTGAGGCTTCTCCCGGATGGGGTGGCTGCTGCTCCACACTGGGGGAGGGACTGTACACATCCATACTGATCTTGCTGCAAGCTACCTGTTCCTACACACAACAGAATACAAGTTAACTAAAACATCAACAATCACGGTGAAAGCTTGTAGAATGAAGATTCATGGTGTTAGATATCACAAGGAACAGCCCAAACCTCTAGGTAATCCTGGTTAACCTGCTCTTCATCAGAACGCTTGCCCTGCAGGTCAATTTCACAGTGGGTGGCTGAGTCGGCAGTGTCGATGCTCTGATCCATGTTTACACTATTTGAGTGCATTATATGCTGGCTGCTAGGAGTGTTGGAGTTCTGGGCCATCCTGCTGAGTGTGCTAAGGACAAGTTTGAGGAACGTATGCGTGTCACGGGGACTGGAACTCTGAGTCTCAGACTCCCGCAGGTCCCTGTTGCACAGACCCCTGGTGTCCGTAACCACTGACAGAAGGAGAAACTGGATGTCAACAAGAGCTTGTTACACAGCCGGGGGAGTATCAGTCACACACTGTTGGGCTAGATTTCTTTAATCTGAGTAGATGCACAGCAGACTGCACCTCTTTAACATGTGAAATAAACAAAGGGGCCTCTTTAAGGACAGGAAGCAATATTTCTTTTTTTTGTTTAGACAAATTAGGAGATAATTACACTAGAGGCCAGTAACTTATGCAAGTCTAAAAATTCTGAGATTTTTGCCCTGTGTATAGAAGGAAATCTGAAACATTCTGCACTATAGATTTAAATGTAAGGTGTGTCAAATGGAGCTCATAGCACTACACTCATTCATAGCTGAAAGCATAACCAATTTATATTTGTATATTGTATATGTTATCACAGACTCACCTCTCCCTGGCTCCCCATTCAGCAGACCCATCCTCAGGTACTTGCTAACGCCTCCAGCACCTTCCTTTTCCAGCCTCCTTTTCAGGCCGGTGGCATCCCAGTCTTCCACTCTCTCCGGCCCACTCCCCTCATCCATCCCTGAAGTCCGCTTATGTAACTGTATCAACTTAAGCAATTTCTCCATCTTTTCTTTGTCATACTCCCCCTGTAGTCTCTGAGTGCCACCGTTAGACTGAGAGACTCCGAGTGTGCTGCTGCTAGACGGCTGTCTATCTGATCCTCCCCAGTCTGAAACAGGGCTGTACTCTTCTCCACCTGCTGGGGGAGATCCTGGCCCCTGTCTATTCTCCATAAGACCCTGCTGTAGTGCCTCCACAGAAAGTTGGAACTGTGCCGGCCCCTTTATGTAAGAGTTTAATGCTAGGTCCATGTTCTTTGGACGAGGTGCTGGGTGTAGGCTGGTCCGGTCATCCAAACTGTGCCGGTACTCTCCCACATGAAAGGGCCGTATAATGCCTTGTTCTAACTGCCTCATATAGTCCAACGCCAGATGTTTCAGCCCTGTAGAAAGGTCTTTGGGTGGATTGGCTCGCAGCTTGAGGAAGCCGTGATGGAGAGCAGGTACAAAATTATCAAGGTGCTGGGTGATTGGATCTTTAGGCTCTAATGGAACCAGAGGGTCCTCATTGACCTCCGGATTCTTCAAAACTTAATAATTAAGACCAGATAAACAACAGCAGGTAGATAGATGGGGTTAGTAATGATACACACCCAAGTACATACAAATCAACTTCAAGACAACAATGAAGATACTCACTCAGCCTTGAGATGTTTCTTTGCTCGTGAAAGACAAAAAGCGCATATAAGCTCCTGTCATTTCTGCCTCGCCTCTCTTAAAAGAAACAATAAAACAGACTTCAATATGCCATGCCCCATACTGTCAATGCCATTGACCTTTGCAACAAGGTGCAGTGCATAAACCTACCAGTGGTAGTGTTCAAATGAGAGGATGAGATAAGAAACAGAAATCCTTTGTCTATCAACGGCTTCACCAGAACCTACAGTGCAAAATGCTTAATTATAGCACAAGTATGAAATCTATTAATAACGCAACTATAAAAGCATCCCCCACATTTCTCCATGTCAGCTTACTGACACAGATTGTTACTAACAGACAGTAGAAGCAGTACAGGGGAGAGGGTGGGCCGTGACCTCACCTCACTAGAGTAAAAGCTGCAGAGATAAATTTAGTCAAAATGTACTAAAGAGGGTTGTGAATAATCTTACCATTCTGTCTTTCTCAAGCCGCTGCACTAATCCATACAGACTTTTTTCCTGTTTACTTCTTCCTAGGACTTCATACAGACTGCAGTACATCCCACACTTCAATACTGCAACATACCACAACACATTTTTAGCCTTTGAACAACACATGGTTTACAGTAGAACAGAGGGCAATTGGATGTTCAGTTGCAGAACAGATTTTACTTTGTGCTCTGCCACTTACTGTCCTAACCAGAAAAGATAAAACACCCCCCACATGCTGTTCTGATTCGCTACAATTTGTGATTGACTGTGTTGCACCTTATTTTCATGATCAGTGAGGACAGACACATTGCTTGTTGCTGGTATTACGTTGTGTCTGGTTATGATGCAGTGTTTCAGATTGAAAGTACCACTGTCACTCGTCTTACCCTCTCGTGATCCACTGTACGTATCCCATGATAACAGAACAGACGGGATTTTCCTCTTTATCAGATCGAGATGCATCGCCACACTGATATCAAGCTTGTCTGGCCTAAAAATTGGACAAGAATAAATTGCACAGGAATTTTAAACGTATAAAGATTTTTTTAGAAAACAAAACTAAAGCCATGTCTCAATGTAAGAGTGACTCACAGTTTAAGGGGAAGGAGAGGGAGACTTGTAGACCTGATGTACACTTGATAGACCTCTTCACCCTTATTCACCAGCGAGCCACTCCAAACTGTGTATTTCCGCCGAACTAAAAACATCAAATGCAAGACAGAGTTAGATGGTGTACTCGGGCATGTTCATGTGACTAAGTGAATAAATATATAATCATATATAGTTCAACACCCAGAAGAAATGTATACAAATCTTACCCCTCGGGCCTTCATATACAAGGCTGTTTAATCTACTAAAAGAGAAAAGAAAACTGTTAAAATTCTAAAAATGTTTGCGTTAACATTTCAACTAAATGTTTAAAATCAATAATTAAACTTTTAAATGCTGTTAACACATTTAAGTTTAGAATTGTTTCATTTCGTTCTATGTAATTTCATTTACAATGTAAAGTCATTAACATTATTCTGTGAAATGTATTTACCATCAAATCTTAGCACCTAAAATATCACCAAACTGGGAAATGTTAGCTATTTAAAGATGCAAACATCGTAGCACACTTTTTAACATTCCAGGCTTGTAATTTCAGTGTTGTAATTTCTACCTGTGTGCAGCTGTGACCGACTCTTTGCCTTTGTATTGAAAAGACACAACCGCATATGGTAACACATGTCGGGGCCTTGACCTTAACTCTTCAAATGCAAATTCATACAAGTATTGCTAAAATAAAACAGAGGGAATTCGTGTGAGGTCATCTGTTCAATCAAATAGTACAAAAATCATTAAAAAAATGCTTACAAATATTTGCAAATTACTAACCTGAGTGTGTTCGAAGGCCCTATAAGATAATAATGAGGTCACTTTGCTGGCGTTTTTGAACACATGGCAATCATATTTTGGGGAGGGCTCAAGATTAGTCTTGGGCATATTCTCAAATATTGTCTTCACTTTACCCTGCAGAGTATAAAAAAGGGCCACTCGTAAGACATTGATTTCTATAAAGCTACTGTTTATAAAACAATATACACTGTACAAAATGCAATATAAATAACATTGTGCTCAGTATGCATTTAATATTTTAGTTTATAAATGAAGCACATACCTTCATCACTTTAAATATTATTATGTCTCCAGCAGCACCAACTTCAAATGGATTCATTTGTAATAAATCTGAGTATTTTGAGAGGCAAATCCCTATAAACAGAAAGAGCAGCAGATATCAATCATAAGTGTTATTTGTGGTAACACTAAGTCACAACAAGTTAATTAAGAGTGTCTGATATGTTAAAATATTTGAAAGAATTGTGCATAATCTGTTTAGGAAACACAGGTGAAAGACACATAATGAGTATATGGTTAAATAAACAGAAGATGTTTTGTATGTCTTTAAAGCACGACTGCTGTTGCTCTAACCAAAGATGTTTAAGAAACACACAAACTCATGTCTCAGGAATATGACTCCACAGATTTATAATACAAAATTTGTGCTGGGCCGAAACAAAATGAACATGCCAAAACATGTTAATGCCATGTTAATGCCAAAAATACTTTTATGAATATCTGTGGTAAATTTGGGTTCATTAACATTTATTCTGCAGTCTTTTTACTGCTCACAAGAAAGCACATAGCAATGCTTTTGGCCTACAAATACAGACCCATACAGAGACCTAACTCAACCACCGAAACACTTTCACCAGACCAGAGTCTGACCCGAGTAAAATACAAAAACCTTCCAGGACTCATAGCAAACAAATGCAAGCAGGCCTTTTATTGGAAGCAATGTCTTGGAGACAGCACATTCACCTTTGACAGGGCTTCCTAGATTGCTGAGCCGCGAATGTCCCACAGACAGACCCTTTTCACAGATCCAGTGAACCTGGAATAGAGAACCAGATCATTTTTCTCAATAGGATTGTAACTAAAGATCTATAAGTCTACCTGTAGCTCAACTGATAAAGCATTGTAGCAGCGCCAAGGTTATGTGCTCAATACGGAGGAACTGGATACCCATGAATTAATCAAATGTTTAGAACCCAGAATGCTTTTAGCCAAAGCGACTTAGTTTATTCAAGGTATACATTTGATCAGTCTGTGTGTTTCCTGGGAATCAAAAGTATGATATTTCCATTGCACACAGTTCAGGCATAACACACATAATTGAAAACAAAAAGATGACTATGCAACGTCCAGTATTTCGACATTGAGGTTTCAATTAGAATAAGGCAAAATGTTGCTACAAATGGCAACAGACCGATCATTCCAATCCTTGTAAGCCAATACATGACAGTCTCACCTTGTTTTTGTCTGGCAGCAGAAAAGCATAAGACTCTGTAAGTTCTGCTTCTGTCCTTCCATTCTGCTTCAACTCCCTTTTCTTCTCAATGAACTATAAAGACACAAACAGCACGACATAAATCACTTTACATCATCATTTGATCCATATAACCTGAGGACAAAATCAATCATAAATTCAAAAATGTTGCAGTTCAAGCATAACTGATGCTAATCCACATCAAATAAACTGTGGTTAGTGCTCACTTCTTTTTCTAAGAGCTCATTGCGAATGAGAGAAGCTTTGGTGTAGGTGAAAGTCCCACGGGAGGACGGATCCAGATAGCACATGGAAAGAAGTTTCACAACACCCTCAAATTCTCTGGAATCTGGAGACAAGTGCTGAAGAAGACCTGGAGGACAGAACACATCAAGATGAAGCCTTCATACAACAGATTCAAACAAGAGTAATGCATTTATAAAGAAATTGTAGTAAGTAAGAGCTGTATAGTGTATTATTGACATATCAAGCTAAGTAAATGAAATACTACAGGAAATACTTTTGGGAAGTTCTGATGTCTATAAATGTGACAGCCTATAATCTAAATCAATTTGCGTTTTAAATAACCTCATTTACTATGTGGGATAGTTGCATTTTTTTAAAAAGACTAACAAACTAGACTAAAAAAGACACCTTAAATTGCATGAAAAGTAGGAAAAAATAGAGTATAGATGCATATCACGTGGTGTGTACAACAATCTCTTATAGATTATTGCTACAAATTAAGCTATAAATCAAAAACATGTTTAAAGTTACTTAAACTTACACTTAATAGATACTGGGGTGAGATTATTTTAAATAATCAATAATTTTTATAATGCTGAATTATCTAAAATATCTAAAAACAAATCTGTGTACCTGTCCAACAGTTAACTTGGAAATTATCAGATAAAGCAACAGAACAAAGGAATCTTGCTTAAGATCCAACAAGTTATGCAACCCCCCCTCACCATCACCCCACTGCACCTGTTTCGTTTTAATTTAAACTGACTGTATTCATCTGTTGACAGGAAACCCAACTAAATCTTCCCTGTTTGTATGTTATTTTCTGCTAGAATTGAAAGAGTAAAGGAATGAATAGGACTGGTAGATGTTACCAGTGCGTCCAAAGCATCGTGAATAAAATGCTGCCGGGAGACGATATTTTGTGATCAAGTAAACTACACTGGTGCCACTCATGAGCGGCGCTAGATGAGGGGGTAAGAATTGTGACATGTGCTGTAGAAACACTGTACGGAGCCCAGGGAGATGTGGTGCAGTCAGTCAGCCAGCAACCACACGCAAAGGCAATGCAATGACACCGGCTCCTGTGAGCTTTACAACAATGGGATTAAAAGGCATGTCTCGTGCATAACTTAAAGAAGCACGTGAAACAAATCAGATCCTTACGTGCTATTCGGCTTGCATTAGAGGGACTGACTTACCTGCAGCTCTACAAGCTAGAACTAACATTACCGAAAATATCAACCACCGTTCACGTGGCGCATTATATACATCCTCTGTTTATTTATCAATCCAGGTCTGTTAATTTGTGTTCAGGCGTTAAGGAAAGCAATTTTATTAAGTTAGCCGGATGACCGGGTTATAAAACATAAACAGAGAATAGCAGTAGCTATAGTGAGGGGATACACAACCTTTCCGCTCCTTGATCTTCCGCGGAATCTGAAAATTCTTCCTTGGCAGCTCGTCGGCCGACTTCTGTAGAGTCGACGGCGAACTGCTGCAGTTTTTCTGGTCTGACAGGCCAGTTCCCCGCCGCTCAGAAGCATCTTGTTCAGACATTTGCTCGTCTTCACATCCAGCTTGATCGCCATTTTGCTTGGATGTGGCCGTGCTAGAGGCTGACAATTGTTTCTTGCTATCACAATCCTCCAAGGTTAGGCCGCCGGACTTGGTGCTATGCTTGTCGATTTTTCTTTCCTGGCTGAAATTGCAGGCCATTTTCGGGCCCAGCGATCACCTCGTCGGCTGGCGATGAAGTTGGTTTCAGTGCCGCTTCACGGAGTAATTCTCCTGCTCAACCAGCCTCCGCCATTATGCCTGTGACGTATGTCTTCCCCACCACTGCAAAACCCTGGCGTCACTGTGTTTACATTCACGCAAGCCATCGCCCCCATGCGGCGCTACTTATGCAGTGCATAACGTCTATACGACAGGAGCTTTGTACAATATGTACATTTACAATTGCGATAACGGCTGGAAAGAGAGAAGTGTCGAGTTGTCAGACAATAAACGCGGTCAATGCCATTGCTAATGTTTGTTTACTCCCAAATAATCCTTGCAAACCCTTACGGCATTCAACTATGCAAGAAACATTTTTTGTTATGCTGGTTGAAAGTCTCTTAACATTCCTATAGCAATTACTAAGTGAGGTAAAATATATTTATATAAATACATGTTCTGTGGAAGGTGAAGGACCATAAAATGTTCATCCAATCGTTGTATTTGGTCCTAATATAATAATAGGACGTCCTGTCAAATTATGTATTTGCATACCTCCACACGCTATTGGAGGCGTGGCTTTGGAGATCGCTCTGACGGAGGTGGGATCTTATGCACGATCCTATTCAAAGACAGGTTGTTATTTCTTGCCTCTTCCCAATTGCCTACACTACCTGTAATCACGTGGAGACATTTTTAAAGCATAAACTGAATGATTCAAAATCAATATTACTTCATAAACCTCGCATAAAATTTGTAAACCAAATTTCAAGTTGGCATTCTGTAACTATACATTCTGTATACTTTCTGTACAAAGGAGGTAATGTGGTCAATGTTTGGTCACATATTTGTTTATTTGATTTGTGACCTTCTTTTAACATCAATTGTTCTTTTAACATCAACATTGTTTGAATTTTTTCAAATCCTAAAACTATTTCCAGGTTTAAATGAGATTTTTCTTTTTAGAGGTTTGCAAATTATTTCTGGACATAATAATTAAAACTATAAATTATTATGATACAACACAATAAGTTTAGGCTTTTAAAAATAAAGTGTGCAAAAAATTGTAAAATAAAAAAACATCTGTAATTAAATATCCATAAAGTTATGTCATGAGCTTCTCATGTACATAATTAGTCTTCTGATTTTAATCTTATTCCGTAATACTTCCTCTACTGTAAATATCATACTCTTTAAAGCGAATATAGTCTTTCAGACTGGCAGGTAAAGGCAGGTAGCTAATAAAAACAGGAGCCCTCAGGCGCAAACGACCCAGGCGTTCACGTATCTTCAGCCTGCAGAGGTGCTTTAGGCTGCGAACATTTTCTAAACAGAGCAGAGAACACTGTTAATAAAAACACTCAGCTAACAACTAATTGCTGCAAACATCTATACATCAGATCTACTGAGAAAACATCAGTGTACAAAGACATCCGTGTCTCAATGTAATGTCTAAAATATTACAGATGACTCACCTTGTATTTGACATATTTCCGTCCACTGTTGTTGTTCAACCAGAACGGTCTTTAGTTTGGAGCAGAAAGTCACATGATCGACATAATCCAGCATAATTCTCACCACATGTCCTGAGATGTGCTTGAGCCAGTACACTGTGATCACCTCACAAAACTATCAAATCAAATAATTCAGTTTTTACAGTTAGAGCTGTACTTATTTAACACAGATGGAAAATGTAGTTAAGCTGCTTTTAATTATTTACTGCATTTAATTAATCACTCCCCAACACTGCTTATCACAAAACACCTTAAAGAGAGGGTAGGTGTTTTTATCCAGAAACATTATGTTATACTGGTACAAAGTTTCTTTGTATATATTTTTATATATATTTATCTTTTGTAAAAGGCACAGGACCATAAAATGTTAGTCCAATCACTGCATTCGGGCAGAATGCAATGATAAGATGTCCTACCTGTCTGTCAAACTATGTATTTACATCCCTCCACCCACCCATCTACATCATCAGCATGTTCATGTGTTTTGGAGGAGGCGTGGTTTTGGAAAGCACTTTGAAGGGAGGCAGGATCTTATGCTATTGCTACCCTCTCCAAAATTGCCTACCGTACTTTTAACAACATCAGATTAAATCATATACTTTATCATCACTTATATGATACAATATTGAAAACAACCGGTCTTACCACTACATCTTTAATGACAGATGTGCTCCAGCCCTCATAGTCTGCAGGCACGTGTGAGGCCTGTCCATACGGACAGTCAAAGCACCGCTGCACATCATAGCCATTATTAAGTAGCATGCGCAGCATCACCTCATCCTTTAGTGCGTACTGCAGGGCAGACGGGAAGTGGGTGGTGTTGACACGCGAGTAGTAGTTTACGTTGGCACCATAACGTAGCAGAGTGTTAATGAGCTCGTAGTTGCCCAGTCGCATGGCAACCTGCAGGCAGTTAACAGGGTCTTGATTGGCCATAGCCCCAGCCTCCAGGAGCAGCCGTGCCGATTGGACATCATTATTCGATACGGCAAAAAACAGTGCTGATCTTCGTTCATCATCATAGTTCCTGCGCACTCTGGGGTGCAGCATGAAATTAGGGTCGAACCCAGAGCTCAAGAGCAGCTCCAGACACTGAGGGTGACCACCTGCAGCAGCAGAGTGTAAAGGGCTCATGCCACTCTCTTTAATCACTTCCTTTTTAGTCACAGGAATCAGTTGCTCCAACGCTCTATAAAAGACACAGAAATACAATTTGTTGTGTAGCCTTTCAAAAATAAAGGTGCTAAATGCACAGAAATGCTATTTTAGAATCATTTTTAGTTCCTCAAAGAACCTTTCAGCCCAAGAGTTTTAAAGGAACCATTTCTATCTTACTTTTTATAGACAGTAGAACCTTTTTTTACTACGAGAAACTTCTGTGGATGTTAAAGGTTCTTTATGGGGCCACACAGCCCAACAAAAGACATTTTAGAAACTTTTATTTTTAGGTGTATAGAGAACAAATGCTGCATTAGACCCATCAAAGGCGCATTACTTACAGCAGGTGCCCGCGGTAGGCCACACGGTGAATGGGTAAATGGCCTGTATGAGTGGGCATGTTGGGGTTGGCTCCATGCTCCAGCAGCAGTGAAATGATATCAGGGTTTCCAGAAGCTGCTGCATCAAACAAAACCGATGCTGAACCTGGAGAGTGTGGTTTAGACCAAACACTGGCCCCTGGAAATGAGTGAAAAACAAAGCTCCAAAAGTTTGAGATTACAAAAAAATCTGCCATTTACAAAAAAAAAAGTTAAAAGTTTACATTGTGTTTAAGTTGTAGTCTACTATACAACAACATAATTCATAATTAAGACAACTGCAGCTGTACACATAGTTCACGTCTGTAATATTGTAATACACACCAGATCATTGAGGGGAACTATTTTCAGGGTACTGAATTTCTATTCACAAACATGTAAACTGACCTTTGTGAAGCAAAACCTCTACAACATTATAATGCCCAGCTTGTGCAGCAAGTCCTAAAGGTGTGTGTTCACAGGCATCAATAATGTTTGGATCAGCGCCAGATTGTAGAAGCAGGTATGCAAAGTTATCTAAGCCAAGCACAGATGCTTCATGCAGAGCGGTTCTTTGGAGACTTCCCTTTTGGTCCACTTTGGCATTGTAGCGCAACAGCAGAAGAGCGAGGTCATACTGATCATTCTTTACAGCTGTTTAAAAATATAAAAAAACAAAATCATTTTTTCTTTATAAGTCTTCTTTGTTCAATGCAGTCTACCTTTCCTAAAATGGTTTTATAAAGATTAAGATTCTTTTGTCTTAGGCACCTAACTTAACTAAATATTAAATAACACTAGATTAAAGTGCATCATTTATCTAAAGAAACAAAAATTCAACTTTTGTCTTTAAACAAAAAATAATGTCTTGCAGTTCGAAACTTGACTAAGGAATTCAAGCTCACTAAGCAAACTGTATATTCAAAACCTTTTGTTCCACACCTGCAATCAATGCAGAGTCATCCTCCTCATTTTTGCAGTCAGGGTCACAGCCATTTTGCAGCAGGAATGTCGCATTATCTCTGTGACCGTGGACAACAGCGAGAAACAACGGAGTCTCCCCTGTCAGAGTCCGACAGTGGCCCGACCCCTGAGGAGATGCTGAATATGGAATTCTAATTAGGGATCATTTTCTTGGGTGTAGTTAGGTGACGTTTGCTAGAACACAATATGCAAATATTTCTGCTGGACCTGCAAATGTGATCTCCAGAATGCTCCTCTTGGGTTGTACTGCAGCCTCATGCAAAGGGATCCAGCCCCTGCTGTCTGCATTAGACAGAGCCTCCTTACACTGAACCAGGACCTTCAGAGCATCCTCATTACCTGACATTACACATGGAAATGAGTATTTATACTCCAGAACAATTACAGAAGAATAAGGAGTGTGCTGCTGAGGATTTAGAAGAATACTAAGCTCTTACCAGCTTGAATAGCAGTGAATATTTCCTCATGGTCTATGCATTCTAGTAGATCACTAAGAGATCACAACAGTGTGTGATCATGTTGTTAGCCACAGAGAAAGGCATATGCTCTATTAAACGTGATGGGATTCATCTGTACCTGGCAGTTGAATCAGCATGTTTGCTGTACTCCAATAAACTTTGTTCAATCATGTACTGGGTGGCCTCATCTTCATCCCAGTCATCCTCTGCATCATACACTTCCTCCATGTTTCACAAATAAACTCTAATTTGACAACCAAAACAGCAGATAACAAAACAAATGGCTTTCCCAAAAGTCAAGTGTTTTCTGCGAATAAACTAAAGAAATAGTGTCTGTTGTTTTCCAGTATTCGTTTTTCTTATTAAAATCCATTTATTTAAATGAAGGTTCTTCCACTTTGCCACTAGACTTGTCTTATTGAGGAAAACTTTTAAATTATAATAGGGTACAAAATTTACAAAGCTTTTTTGTACATGCATTCAACAGGTAGTTTACATTAGCCATGTGCTAAAGCTAAAAATATCTGCTCTAGTTTCTATCATGCTGGCTTAGATTACAAGAAAATGTACATGGCAATAAAACGTTGTAGCATTAAATTAGTGGGCTGATCTATATGATTGCTTTTGTTAACAGCAAGAGTACAGTCAAAACAACACAATAGTCTTACGTAATTCTAACTATGGTAATACTATAAAAAATATGGTTAGTTCTTTTAATGACTGATTACATAGATATTTTACAAACATGCAACAGTGCATCTCATGCTTAAATCTGCCCGGATCTCCAGAGGGTTTCCAGGAAGAGAATTGATTTGCAATTTAAGCTATGCTTAAATTGAAAGACAAATGCTCTATCTACCTTGAGGGAACAGGAAGTGCTGTTGTTTTCGTGGCAGTTGTATCTGTACTGTGGTTTTGGTCACATTACACTCCCACAACTATTTATATCTGTACACAGTTAAAAATATACACTTATGGGGCCTGGGCCAGCCAACCAACACCTGCTATTGGCCCACTGCAAGGCACTCCATCCTGCAATACTACCCAACCACACAGCTGACATGAGAATTAATGATCTACCATTTTACGGTGTTAGGAAGGAACATACACTGTGGCCTTATTTGTTGTAAACCAGATATCTTAAAAATAACTGTGAACTGTACAAAACTTGAAAAAATAAAAGCATTCCCACCTGAGACACTAATTATAACTTAAGTGTGTGATGTTTTCAATATTAAAATGTTTTCTACTTTGCAGCACTTAATATGCTGAGACAGCTGTCAGAAAGCCATCTGTTGGTTGATCACTCAAAAGTGTAAAAACTGTGTTTTAAAACACTGCAAGAGCATTCCAAACTGCGTAGCAACACCACGCTGAATCAATGATGCAAGATTGAGGGAGTAAATGTATCTGTCAGTATCTGTTTGCTGAGGGGGGAGTGATCAGAAGCCTGTTTAAAAACATACATTATTACTGCATTTCTGTTTAGAGTTTGTTGTTTGTCAAAAGATTGTTTACGACAAGTCTACTGCAGAATATTCTTTTTAATGGAAATGCATAAAGAGTGGAACATTACAAAGCCACATGTGAGAATTATATGGAAAATAAAGTGCTGGTTTAAAGGTTAAAGCGTTTAGTATCAATTATCGAGTTGACAGAGTAAAGCCACGCCTCTCTTGATCCAGTGCTGAGGGCGCTTGCTGGTAGGGAGCGTCATGGTGATGACAAAGTTTGTTGAATGGCCAGTGGTGGACAGTGTACCCTTACGCTCACTGGTCTTGTAGAGGGGACACACGTAGATGTTGTGGGGCTGTTCCATCACCCTCTTGTCCACTAAAAACAGGTTTGGAAAGGTTACTAGCAAAAGAACTCAGAATGAAGAGGAGACAAAATGAATGTAAACAATGTAATTCTCTCACTTGGTTTGATCCAGATAATAGGAACTGCATCAAACAGAACTTTGGGATACTGTTCAGCCAAAACTCCACTGCAAGAAAAACAACCAATGGCAATGGGAATGTTTATTTCATAGTTTATTCATGTTTCAAATGGTATATTTTTATTGTTTATGGTATATATTTTTATATATTTATAGTATATTTAATAATTTCTATCAAATTATTATATTTTTTGTTAAACATGTTGAATGCTCACACTATTAACAAATATCTCTCTCTCCTAGCAGGTTTGTCTCTGAAGCATTGGATAAAAGTATATGCTAAATGCCTAAATGTAATGTAAATGTACTGTATATTATTCCAGTGTCTACCATTCATAAAAAATACTCTTGCCTTTTCCTATCCCAACGAGCTCCGTCCAAGAAAAGGCCATGAATGTAGACTCCATCTTCAGGAGACGAGTCTGACGTGTCAAAGGGCAGAACCTAAAACAATAAAAAGCTCCAATCAGCTCTTGTTTTCATATAGCATAAGTAACAGTCTAGATACAGTTTCCGCAAAGGTTACCTCATAACTGAAGCCCAGCAGGTCAATGGGGATGGAGTATTTCCTGGCATAGTTCTGCAAAGCACCTGTTATGAAAGCCTGAGTGAAGAAAAATCCAGACAACCAGAATACATGCGGCTTGTTTGTGTCGTACCAGTCCTGTAAGAGCAAGAGCAAAGCAAACAGACATACCGACATACTGTAAACAAAGCAGAAAGAGGCTTTAATCATTATGACATTTACATAGACCTGCTGTGTCCTACTAGGTGCAAACAGAATATGCTTCCTTAAAAGGCTCAATCACTCCAAAACATAATAAAAACAATTGTATTAAAAATGTGTGTTATTGGCTTTTCATGCAAAATACGGTTGAGGTCACTGACCTGCAGAAATTTGAGTCTGGCTAGGAAGTCAGTGACATAGCTGCCTAGCGGCTTAAGACTGGGATAGGAGAATTTGGCCCACTTTTCTGGCACCTTCCCCACCAGTAAACTGCCAGCCACAGCCTCCAGCTCTGCATCCATCACTACCAGCCCCTTAATGGCCTTTATTAGGTTCTGCAGACTCACACGTATAGTGCTGCTCAAACTGAGGGGACAGGTTACACAACAGAAGTGTTTTGATATAACAATTATCTTTAACAGTATTTTATTTTTTGGCCTTATTCACATTGGATTATTTGTAAAGTGGGATCCAAGACCACTAGTTTTTAAGTTATATTATCAGCAGTACAATGTGATTAAAGTTTAAATGAAATGTTTATTTTATTTTTACTTCATTTTTATGTAGTCTGATATAGTCCTTTAGTTCACAGATTTCCTTTTATTTCATTAATGACATAGTTCAGAATCCTAAATATCTTGGAGTGTAACATTTCACATCATAATATTTCTTCGTTTTAAACATTTTTATTTTTTTACTTTCATTTTTTATTTTAACTTTTCAGTTAAAGTTTAGAATTTTAAATTTCCAAAGTGGTCTCAGATATTGGAAGTGTAAATACACTTTAAGTGAATCTGAAGTGAATTCTGAACTCACTTGTTGTACCGCTGCATCTCCTGCACAAGCACCGTGTTCATGCTCTCCTCATAACGCACAGGGAATTTAACCAGTGCGGACTCTATGTCAAAGTTACCTGGAAGCTACAGCACACAACCAACAGCGAAATTTCAATAAATCCATTGGCACCTCGTAAAATCTTATATCCTCACATGACAAGCAGCTGCAATCCCAAAAACCATTTATAATGTGACATGATGAGTTAGTTACTTTAGACAGTATGTCATTAGCTATATCTAGTAGAGTACTATCCCCTCCAGAGCTGCCTGCTCCCTTTGAGCCGCCACCCTGAGTCAGGATCAGCGAATCAAACAGTAGTTTTGTCTGCTGGAGGTCTTTGGAGATGTCCACATTCTCATGCATACCAAACACATCAGGATGCTGGGTAAAAGGCAGGTTCTGTGGAGCATATGCAATGCCTTTAATTGCTTTAACAGTGTCATTATCATGAGTTCAGCAGCAATCGTAAACAACAAACAGGCCTACCCTAATAAATTTCACATAGTCTTCATAGATGGACTTCGGGGGAGAGCGATAATTGCCACTGGGGGAAAAGGAGTAGCTTGGGTTGTCGACAATATCTTTATTGTAAAAGTCAGCGAGGATCGTCATGAGCAGGCGCCGGTCCCAGTCGTCTGTTACACGGCCTCCGTAGTTACACTCTCCAGTCAGATAAGTGATGGCCTCAAAGGGAACCTCCTCATATTCATTCACAAAGAGCTGATGCACAAGATGATTAAATGAGTTCTCATTCACTAGTAATTGTGTACATGTTTTTTTTTACTTATACAGTATATGCAGTTCCTGTAACTCAACCGGTAGAACATTGCACAAACAATGGGTTTGATTCTCAAGTAACACACAAACTGATGATAATGATAAATCAATGCCTTGTATGCACTGTATGTCACTTTAGATAAAGTTAAATGGGCTTCTCACTGAACATTTATGCTAAAATTACATGCGTATAATTGGGTTCTTACATATTTCATGTTTCTAAAGCCACCGGGCTTTTTGTAACCATGCATTTTGAATTGGTTCTAAATGTTTTATAATTTAGAAAAAATGAAAGTGCAAAGTTATTGATGAGTCATGATTTCTGTATACAGCAAATCACAAAGACAATCACATAAAACGGTTTTCCTGTGCTGTCTCCAGAGTGCTGTGTGGTGGATTTAATCTATACACAGTCCATTACCTGCAGTTGCCTGATGCTAATACGCAAATCTGACTCGTTAAATCCATAAGGAATGTTCCATCCCAATGGGCCAAACTTTTTCCTTTCCTGGACGAGAGCATGGAAAAAGCAAACCCCGTACAGCAGCTTCTCCCAAACCTAAAAACAAAAGTCAATGTTGATTTACTATTATAACCAAAACAAGAAAGAGAGTCACAGACCAAACAGAGTGAGTCAACTCACTAGCTCTTTGTTAGGGCACGCGTTGAAGAACTCAGGGTCAGAGATGGGGTCAGATAGATAGGACTGCAGCAGGTTTAACCTCAAGCCAGTAGGAGGCTCATTGGTCATCTTCACTCCATTTTGCAGGATGGTCACTGGAAACTGTCAGAGCAGATAGCTCACCATCAATTCAATGATATTAACTGTAGCTTGGAACTGATACAGGCTTCTGTCTGGCTTAAGTAGCTGTAAAATAAAGCTGTACATGAGTGTTCCATAAATTAGTACCATGGGTGATGGGTAGCTGGTGAGCCAAAGACGAAACTCTGGATGGCATGAGTCTGGGCTGAGATCTTCACAGATCTTCTCCAGAGTGGACATCCAGGACACGGCCAAGTGGCAGTTCTGCAAGCACACCCAGGTGCCCTCCTTCATGGCTGAGCGGATCATCTTTACAGCTATGGGACCCTGACCCTGTCCCAAGGAGATGGACTTAAATTTGGAGCTACCCATGTTCCTATCATTGGCAAATTTCAGCAGACCTAAAGAGAAAGAAGGTACATCACTTAAGCATTTCACATTAATGTATGCTGAACAACAAACTGTGCCAATAAGATGTTAACAGAGCTGAAAAGCTAACAGTCACATAACATAAAACTTTAAGCATATCAGTGGCCTAGAACAATTTATTCTACATTTTACAATGTTGAGATCATGACCAATCGACTACTTAACCAATTACAATGAACAGTAATCCACCTATTAATACACACCTTTGGTTATAGAATGAATTAGTAATTGGTGACAAATATGCTTAGGGTCAGAACAACTCTACAATGCCATTTGTGCTTTTGCGTAATGCTGCATCCAGACAAGTTGGTGCTGTATGCACCTCTAATGTTATTTAAACTAGTATGATAAAACACTTACTAGCCATAGGATCTGCTCCAGGAGACAGTACAAAAACCAGTGGAATAGTGGAGTTGGAGTCATTGTAGCTCTTACTGAGGTCAAATGGAGGTGGTTCAACAAATTTCTTTCCCAGTTTGTCAGTTACAAATTTGCTGATTGCCGGTTCAATCTATGAAGAATGAAGAAAATAACAGAGGAAAACGAATCGTTCCTGTGTGTGTTATATCTCATTCTATTTCATCATATTGAACTATGATGAAGAAATATCAGTGAAAACTCGAGGCTACTCACTTTATCAGGTCTAAGGCATCTGTAAATGATCATTTTCTGAAGGTCGTTCAATTTATCACACCAGGGTTTTGGCAGAGCACTGTTGTACGGCTCCTTGCTATCATAAATGGATAGGAAACTCTCAGGACTCTTAATAAAACTCTCCCTATATTCAGCCGAAGAAAAAAGGCAAGGTTGTTAATGTATATTAACAGTAAAACAAGATTGCACATGTAGGATCATAATTCAGGTGGCGTGGGAGAGACTTCATACTTGAGGCCCTGTAGTGCAGGGAGATCACTGGCCCGGCAGATCTCATCCCAGCTCTTGTCCGGAAGCCAGCTTGAGTCAGGGTTCGGGACATTGTTCTGTAGCCCCACACCACCCGTGAGCAGGAACATGAATTCAGAGTACTCAATCTCCTTCTTAGCCCTTAAAATGAAAGACCATGTTATAATACTTATCCGACTGGCAATAAGGCAGTTTGTTGATCGCTTATTTTCTGTTTTTCACCTACTATGATATCTCATTGGTCTTAAATACTCTGCATACATATATATTACACATCAAATTCTGAATGGCTGTGTAACCAGCTTGTCGTTGGAAATTTGCAGCATTGTGTCTGGTTAGGAGACAGCGTAACACAGATAGTGCTGCTCTCAATTTTTATCTGGTAATGTACAGAATTTTGTTTACACTATATGATAAATGAACTTACAGCAGTAGGTTGCAACAAAGTAGGAAAGAGAAGAGGAGTTTGTCCCTCTCGAACAGAGAACGGCACACATTGCAGTACAGATTATAGGTGAAGTGACCAATCAGGTAACTGAGTCTCTTCTCTAGAATCTTTGATTTGTTGCTGGAGAAAACATACATATGTAAATAAGTGTAAACACAAAGTAAAACATTTAATGTAGGGTTCCTAAATGTGCAATATTCATTCCTCACCTGTCTTGTATGGAGTTGACATAGAGGTTGACAAACCAGTTGAGAGAGTATTGATACATGGGGTCGATGTTGGCCAGATCTGCGATACTGAAGAAGAGGATGGAGGAGTGTTTTGCAATGGCTCTGTAACCTTCCCTCGACTCAGCTATCTCAACTTCAGTCTTTTCGGCAATCTAAAAGTTCACAGATGGGCACAAAGGTCAAAACACAGACTTTTGTACTGTTAACAAATAGTTTTCATCTGAACTAGCCCTTCAGTGCACTAGACCTGCTGTTTCTTAGTAATCTCATTAGACATGATCTTGGCAGCATCCAGAATCTGGATTGCACTCTCGTCCTCCAGGATGTTGCCCTTTGAGGACTGCAGAGTTTCCAGGATTTGGTCCTCAATCTCCTTAAGCTGTTTCTTATTAGCTGCAGACTGAAGGATTAGGGCATTCCTCTCCTCTTCTAATTCAGGCCTAAAGAACAACAGGGCAGAAATATCATACAAGGACATTCATCTTTTCCCATAAACATGGAGGAAGCATTTATGTGCACAGTATGTGTGTTTTCACCTTTCTTTTGCTACCACAATGCCAAGCAGCTGGTCTTCAAGACCTTCTGGGGTAATCATGAAGTTAAGCAGGCACACTTTGGTGGCCAGCTCGGGTAAATAATGAGGGTTTCTCAGCTTTGTGGTAATGTAAAAGCGGAAATCAGTGGAGTACTCAATCACACTCTCACCCAGTCTGATACAGTCCACACCACCTAAAAGAGGAAAACTTATCTTTAACCTCTATTTGAGACCTAAATCACTAATGTAATCAATGTATCTTAAAAACAGCCATTTATTTAGTAAGGCGGTTTAAGTGGAATACCTTGCTTAAAAACCTGTTTGAGCAGTAGTGGCTCTAAGGATGGGTCAAGCTCTTCTCCTACGTTCTCCAGCAATAGCGGAGTACCAAACTGGATGCAGTTCTCAAGTGTTCTCATATAATCTGCATCAGTTAGCTTAATCACATTGAGGTTATTCTCCCGCTCTGAGTTTTTCACCCATTTGTTAGCCTGACCTTGCGGGTCTATCATCAATGGCCTGTATTGGGGCAGACAGAAGATCTAAAGCATGTTGAAGGAACTAGACTTTGATGTTTTAGTTAAAGCACTTTGATTGACTCATACCATCTTCTGGAGTTGCTCACTATAACACCATTATCAATAGAGAAGCTGTCGGTGGGCAAGCCGGCGATATTCCAGGCTCTGATCTTGATTAGATCCCCAAGTGTCTTACTCAAAGAGAAGTCGTCGGAAGATGGGATCTTCTTTGACTGAGTATAACAAGATCATTGAATAAATAACACTGAAAATTAATTTAGAAACGAGACGTTCTTTCACAGAGAAGACCAATACCTTGCAGAGCTTGGCCCACATTTTGGTACATTCATGGCGGAAACTGGCAGTGAAAGCTCCCAGGTAAGCAATAACCCCAGCAGATATTAGCACATCGCCTGTCAAGTTATCATATGTGTGCTGAAGGTCATTGGCTGCTGTCGACCACCTGTGCAGAAATACAATATATTCATTTTCACACTCTACTAGCACTACTAGGGTGATCAACTGTGAACCATCGACCATTTTTGGTCATAGTTTTGGTCAAACCTTGACTTTTCTCCTCCTAAACCTCCAATAAGCTTCTCTGCTCTCTCTAGCTTGCGAGCACAGAGGTCCACCTGGTACTCCAGCTGAGCTTTCTCTTCAGTCTTCTCCTCCAAAGTCTTTTGCAGTGAGGCCAGGCGATCCTCCACCTCCTTGAGCTCCGCCCTCTTCTGGTTTAGAAGGGCCATGGTTGTGGCCAGGGATTGCTGGGCCACAATAAGGTTGGCCTTCTTAGGCGCCACCACCTGACATACAGTACAACATAATTATGATTTCTTATCATATAAAACAGCAAGGAGAAACATATTGTAATCTGGGAGTGAGATAAAATAACAATAAAAAGGAATTTAACAAAGCTCATAACAAGACATATTATCTTTTTAATATGTCACCAACAACCTACAAGAATTTTTTATTAAAAAATGTAAATGAAATTTTTTAATGAAATGATGCTTTGGCATGATACATTAAGCTGACATGAGTCTGCGCACCTTGGCAATTCTGTCATAAACCTCCATAGCTGTGATCCATCTGCAAAGCCCTTCAGCTGCAGATGAGGCCTTGGCCACTTTGGTGGGGTCAAAGTCGGGGTTGGTCATGTACTCACTACGGATTTTTTGCATCACTTGAGCCTGTCACAAAAAACACCATTAAAATACATCAACACTGTTTACTGTCACAAGCCTCAAAATCCTGATCTACAAACCAGACTCACAGGAATGTTGTCTTTGTCATACTCCTTTAGGTCTTTGAGGAAATTCATGTCCCCCAGCAGCTTCTTGCTTGGACCCCAGTAGTCAAGAATCTATGTACAGATAACATGTCGTCAGAAAACATCAGGACTGATTCTTTTGATGTGACTTTTCTGGACTTGCTCCTGACCTTTTGTCCAGTTCCTGCAGGATCATTGATCTTCTCTGGTCTGATGTCCTTCATTACACACACTGCTGCCATCACCAGCTTTACTCCTGATGGAGGGTTCTTCATTGTTTTTACAATCGCCACATCAGATGGCTGAAATTACACATCAACACACATCTTTCATAACAATCTTTAACCTTTATATAAACTTTGTTTAATCTTTAATCACACATGGATTATTCCTGTGTTCTATAACTTGATCCTAATTGTGTCAATTGTCATATTTTACCCCATATTTCAGAAATTATGTTTGGCAACAAAAAATGTAGAGCCCTTTTTTGTATGACAATTAATCTCAATACAAATAATAGTAATAAAATATAAAAATTAATCTAAAAATAATAATAAAAATAAAAATAATGATATATAAAAAAATGTTGTGCAAACATAATTTTTTTATTAAAATCAACTAATATCTTTTTTCAGTACAACAAATACTACCATGATTTATTAGAGCTGCTCGACAAAAAAAAAAAAAAAACTTATGTGACAAAAAACGTAATCAGGATTATTTTTGCCAATATTGATATCACAATTATTTTCACAATTATTAACTGACTTTGGAAACAATATGTGTTTATTGAATCTTGAGTTTATTGAGTCTTTTTAACAGTGAATTCAACAGAATGTGGCACAACAATGTTATGCCACAATGTTATGCAATGTTATAATTTTGTTTTCATAACTGGAAGACATAATTGACTTTTAAAATCAATTATGATTATATGCACAGCTGTGATGTATAGTATACAAACTAAATAATATCTTTAAATAATGTTGTAATAAATTCGTTTTTCCTAAATGTCAACTGTAAATAATATTACAATGCAAAATATGTTATTGATCAAGTTTCATTTGATACACAAGCTGACCTTGAGCGTGTCCAGGGCGGAGAGTGCAGCCTCCAGCGCAGGTATGGCCTCAGCTAAATCACTTTCACATTCGTTCTTCAAAGCTTGCGCTTCATTCGCTTTAAGAGTAGCTGTTTCCTCATCCACACGGACAAGTTTACTCTTAGCCTCAACCTCCACTGACTCAACCTCTATCACCTGCATAAGGGAAACATGCAGCTGACATAATCCACATTAAGCAAAACTGTCTGTAAGAAAACAATGGGACCAACTGAAACACCATAAATCTATTCACTGATTAATCTACAATGTGGTTGTGAGAAAAATTCTTACTTTCATTATTTTGGTGTTATCGATTTTAGCTTGCTCCAGTTTAGGCTGTAGATCCACAAGCTCCTTCTTCATTTCACCTACCTAGATCAGCATAAATGCATTAAAATGACCCATACAATCATGATAAAACCAGAAAGGCAGGTTAACAGGTTAGGAAAATATCAAAACCAAGAGGACAATTAACACATTTGTTTATTTATAGTATCCATAAATAAACATTATAGTATATAGTAACACAATACCTGAGATTCTGCAAACGCCAGTTTGTCCAGTCCATTTGTATATCTGTTTTTAGCATTCATGACTGTGTCTCGCTTTCGAGTGAGAAGAAGTCGGAAGGCAGCTATAAGCTCCAGGTAGGAAGTAGGAGTCACATAATTATGGCGACCCAGCTCTGACAAAAACCTGGAAAGAATTTAAGGAATTCTGTTTTTTAATAACAAATTGTAATGGATTTACCAGTAAACATTGGAAAGTACCTGTGTTCTAGCAAGGTTAGGTTTAATACAGTGCAAAGATCATACTTATGAGACAGCTCAATGGCAGAGGTGTGGAAGGTCTTGCAGATTGGCACGACTTCCTGTCGCTCAAGATCGCTTAGTTCCAACGTCTCCAAGAACTTATTAGCCACTCGCTCCAAAGCCTCCTCAGGCCATGGCTGTGGAGATCATAAACTGAACTGTAAACTCAATTTTAAAAAAGATGATCTAAAACTAAACAAATTGATTTGCGTTAACATTTTGGCATTGTTAAATAACAATAAAGAGAACCATTTAATTCTTTTCTTGTCATTTTTTAAATGAAAATTAAAGGCAGGGTAGATGATCTTTTTCAGAAACATTTTTGTTTTGCTGGTTGAAAATCTACCTCTGTGCACCGCATGGCTTGGTAAGCGCTCTGAAGGGAGGGGGGCTATTGCTAGCCTATCTAAAACTGCCTACCCTGCCTTGTCATACCAAAACGTATTAACTCAATAAACCACCTCCATGCATAATAACTGCATTAAAAGCCATAATTACTACAGTTCTTAAACATCTCCTTCATGACCTTGCCAAACTTACCTGAAACCAGTCTATAGTGCAGCAGTTAATCAGAGAGGGAAACTGTCTGAGGCGGTTTCTGAAAGCATCTCCTATTGGACTGAAGGCCACAACTATATGTAGGTTCTCTCTGCAGCGAGTCACAAAATAAGCAAACAGAGCCAAAGGGCTGAACTCCAAATTTTTATTCCCAGCCTGGGCAATGGGCCTCACAGCCTGACATAAAGAAACAATGAGAAGAAAAAAGAATTAAAATATCATACTTTTACAGTATAATCTTTTGCACCTTAAAACGAGATTGTAGTTTTTGTATTAATTTTGCGTTCACCGTACCTCCATGATTTCTTGCTTCTCGTCAACAGCGAAGATGTTGGGTACCTCTCCTGTGTTTAAAATGCTGTCCACGTCCTCTAAGAAGGCTTCATTCTTTATCTGAGCATCAGTGAGCAGGAACACCATTTTCTGGCCCTTAACTCCAGCGTTCTTCATCAGCCGCTGGACAACACAAAATCCACAACATGACTGAGGAATGGCAGAATTGTCATTTTTTTCAGTTTCCTTTAGTTTTACAGTACCTTCAGATCATCTCTCCATTCATTCATGCCATAGCTTTTAGAGATCTCAGGCTGGAACACAGTCATGTTAGCCATAAAAGTGGCAAGCCTGGTAATGGATTGACGGCCACTGCCTCCAACCCCAACCAGCAGAGCATTTCCTCCAGGCTGTTTTAACACACGACTGATCCTGGACAGGTGTTCCAGGACATAGCTGCAGAAAACAAGGGATAAGATGAACAATAGGAGATTTCAGCTTAAGAATCCTCCATAAGAAGACACACGTGAACAACTTTTCATGCTTGGTGAAATGCGTCATGTCATGTAATATAATATGTGTGAGGAGCATCTGAAGGGTTACCGGAATATGACCAAGTTCATGCGGTTCTTGTGGGTTTGGTTGTACTCCTCCAGACAAGCTTCCACGACCTCACCAAAGCGCTCCATGGAGGGAACCTCCGCATACAGCCGCTCACTTTCATCCACATCAGGGGTCATATAATCACCAAACAACAGGTTCCTCATATTCTCTTCACAAAGCTGTGGAGGAGCAACCAAACTTCTAAACTTCTTACAAAGCTATTACTCAAGCGATACATGTTAGAAATATATGTTAGTACGTGTATACATAATATTACGTACAGGTTTGTTTCCATCTCTAAGATGTTCAAAGACTGTGTCAAAATTCTCCTTGAAGTGCTGCTTCACAATATCCCTTATGAGAGTGAAGAGCCAGGCTCGGTCCTTGTCATCCACAAGACGATCATAGAAGACACGGTATATTTCATGTATGAAAAGACCGACCATTGTTCTTTTGTTGGTAAGAGATTCTTTCTTCAGCAGCAAGCAGCCCTGCACCACTCGTGAGAAATCTCTTAGGTTAAAAGTGTAATGAGACTTCGCTGGAGTAGGAAGGAGATTCTCTATGGCCTTTTTATAAACCTATATCATGACAACAAACACAGGCAAACGAACATGTGACTGGAAAAATCAACAAACAAACAAACATACGTACATTTGCCTTTTCTACAAAATATAGGACTCACTTCCAGTGTTGCTGTGACTATTTGATTCCCAAGCGTGAAGCAATCAGGTGGAAACTCATTGGTCCGGAGGTAAAAGGAGACAACATTCGAGAAAATCCGGACCATAGTCTCATCGCTAAATGAATTGATGCTGCAGATGTTGAAATGGCGAAGGAAACGAGGAGTCACTGCATTCCTCCCACCACCAGGGGGACCCATCGCAGAGATCAGCTGAATGTCCATCAGTGTGATTTTTGAAGTGTCTTTGAGGTCATACCTGGAACATAAACACCGTCTTAATAGTGTAATAGCAGAGCTAGACATGCAAAGGATTAACATACTGAGAGGTAATGCTGATCTATAGGGTACTGAAGATTTTGTGCTGTTTACCAGTTTCCATGGTCAAAATATTGACGAAGCAGCTCAATTGGAGGTTGTGCACCAAACACCTCCTTTGCCGGCATATTCATGTCATCTACAAAAATTATGCATTTCTTTCCCACTGGGGGTCCGTATATTCCTTTTCGTCTCTTGTCTAGTCTGGACATGATAATGTTCTACAATAAAAAAGGCTTCTGTTAGAGGCTTACCACAAATATGTTTTAATGGTATCTATTACAGTAACTCATTGACAACGTGGTCAGTGACTGGGTAGGTTACCTGAGTCTGGTTGGCACTGGTGCGAGCTGAGAAGTTGACAAAGAAGGGAAGGTAGAGATCTTTGTCCAGATTGTTCATCAGTTTTTCTTTTACATAAACAGACTTGCCAGTGCCAGTGGGGCCAACAAGCAGAAGAGGCCTGAGTCCAGATGAAAAAAAGAACATTTTCTATTGATTCTAAATAAATACCACAATACCAGTAAATGATGACAGTATGTTCATATTTAGTGAACTATTTAAAAATAAAGGAGGTTAAAGGAGATTAAAAGCCTATATTGCAAAATGCTCTAATGTCTGTTAAACATACTTACATCCCATATTGAACGCAGAGATCCATTAGGTAAGTGTATCGCACTGTGTCAATTGTGGGGACAATGATATCCTGTATTTTGGTGTTCTTGTCCCCTAATGCTACATTTCTGATTGACTCATTCCAGTGAACCCAACGTCCTTTTCCTTTGAACTTAATTAGAAGAGGAAAATGTTTGATTCTAGGAGTAATCATTCTCAGAAATAAACAGATTATTTAATTACTGTACACCAACCTCATAACTGTAGTCATAGACAAGACCTTTCTCATCAAATGGACATTCCCATCTCGACACAGCAGCAGGTATGGGATGATTTTCTGCCTTTCCTGAGAGAATTTCCCTCAGAAACTGATCGAAACGACTGCGGCTGTCTGTATCACAGCAACCACCAACAGACCACACCAAAGCGAATGCAAAAGCCCCCTGTGCAGTACAAAACAATGCATGTCTTTAATTAAACCGAGTTGTAATAAGTTCTTGTATCTTTTAAACAAATAATTACCATGATCCAAGCACGTATGTTTTTATTCCCTGGATCTTCATTTAAAGGCCCAGTCAGTAGCATCTCAAAGAGCCGTGTGAGGGACACAACTGTGTTACTGTTGCTAGTGGGAATGACCTCCTGAAATATGAGACAATTGACCAATGAACTCAGACTAATGTGTTTATTGTAGTAAAAACCGAAATTCTACTGGCAAAATCAAAGATAATTTGATAATCTGTCTTTATATAATACACAGCAACAAATGGCAACATCAGGTCGTTGGTGAATGAAAAGAAACACGTTTACCCGACAGTGTTTTCGTAACAGGCTGAGTGCTGGAGGAAGTAGCCACTCAAAGAGCTGTTGTAGTAGCGTTGAATTGTCTGGTATCTGAAGGGGGTCTGGAAGTGTTCTCATCCATGATTGAACTAGAGGAGTCCATCCTAACTGAGACGGCTCCATATAGATCATTCCACAGCGACTCACTGTGGCTGGCTATGTAAGCAAATCAGTTATTGTTAGGACGCTATATAGTTAATAGAGCTTGTGGTGGCTCTAAACAGCACAGAGGTAAACCATTAAATAGTAAGACTAAATGACTCACAGAGGCTTGTGACAAATCCATAGCCTCAAAAATCAGACTCATCTGATTGGACATTTGGATAATCTCTCCACTCATGAGACACAACTGAAAGGAAACAAAATGTATTAGTTTATTTTGTGCACCTTTATAACAATGTTAATGGATTATCCAAATGAAGTAGTATTTGAAGTAGTTGGATTTTACTATCCAACTACAAAATGGTCTAAGTTATACAAGTACACAGAGACACTTGCCTTTTTGTTATCATCCAGCACAGTGTTCATGCTCTCAATCCACAGTGTGTCTATAGGTCCATCAAACACCACCCACTTCCTGTCTGGTGTCTCACCTGCGGCAAACTCTCGAAAGGTGTTTGCCACGATCCCATCAGTCCACTGATAAAAACATGCATAAGATGAAAACATTTAGTAAGCACGAAACTGTTAAAAAGATTAAGGTCATTCAGATACAGAAGCTAGGATCTTACCTCATGAGATACAGGGTCAAACTGACCAAACAGTTGACCCATTGTAATAGATTTAGGATTGACAGTTTGAAACACAACTTTTTCCTCTCCATTATAACCCCGTTCATTCATCAGAGTCAAAGTGTCAGCGAGAACATGAAGTACTTTGGTTTTTCCAGCAAATGGTTCTCCAACTAGCATGAACCTATGGAATATAAACTTACAATATTTAATCATGGGTTATAGCTGTAGCTATCGCTGTAGTATAACGTTTGATTGGGAGCTATGAATTAATTGTGATTAACATGGTCAAATAAGGAAATAATGGTAAGTTTACCCGTGACGCACTATCATCATCTCATATGTTTGAATGATTTTGTCCATAAAAACTGTGACTGGTTGCACATTGTGATTTCTGCAGCACTCTTGAGCACATTCGAGGAAAAGCTAATGGAGAAGAACAAAGATTTCAATGAGACCTCTTATTATATACAAAAATGTAATATAATAAAATATAGATTTAATATAGATACCTTATAATCTGCCACAGGCAGAGAAATTCCTGGGAATAGATCACTGGTGATTCCATTGAAAAGAGGGATATCATGAGAGAGAAACTTGGGCTCGTTAACATCCTTAATGGACCGTAGGAGCTAAAAACAGGACAAATATACCTCTGAGATTTTAATCAACTTTCAATCAGCTAATTGCTCTGCAATTTCATTTACTCACAAGTATATCCTCATTTTCATTCGGAAATTTAAGCTTGAGGTTCCCAGCAGCCACCAACACTGCTTTAACCGCCCTCATGCCATAGTCATAGTGAAACTGAGAGGACAGTTGCTCAGAGCACAGCCTGTAGGTCATCACAATTTTCACTGAGAGAGGCTTAGCATTGAGGAACCCATACGAGTACAAGGAGATCTCAGCTATAAGTGCATAGTTGGGCACCATCATTGCCACCGTTCTAAATAAAACCTAAACAATATGAAAGCACAACAAAATAATTAATAATATTAAACAGTTTTGTGTTCGTGACATAAGCTGCTCATAATACATTAAAACACAAGTGGTGGAATCACCACCTTGAGGTTATCTGGGAGTTCAGATCGCCCGGCATATCCAGGGTTCATAGTAATGGCCACGAAGCAGTTGGGGTTGAGGCGTAATTCTGTGCCTTCAAAGTCAAAATACTCAAGTCTCATCTCAATGGCCCTCTGAATACACAGGATCTGTTGAGCCACCACTGACAGCACTTCCAACTCGATCCGGTTAAATTCATCAAAGCATGCCCAGGCCCCAGAGGATGCCAATCCCTTGAAGAACTGTCAAAGACCAGTAAGTGAAAATAATGACTTAGAGATAAAATGTTAAGAGTCATTATATACATGTCTAATGTTTCTGAATATTCATTAGTGTTAATAAACAGCTTAAACTAGTCTAAAGTGATTAGCTGGTCTCCTGGCTAAACCAGAAATCCATCTTAGACTGGTTTAGTCTGATGTTTTTTGGTCAGTAGGGATTCCACTGATAAGATGGTTTCATGTAAATTCGTCTCACCTTCCCCATGGCTAGATAATCCAGCCCATCAGAGCAGTTAAACACCACACACTGCACAGCGAGGGCTTTGGCCAGATCTTTGGTGGTTTCGGTTTTACCTGTGCCTGCAGGACCCTCAGGAGCTCCACCCAAATTCAGATAAAATGCTCCAATCTATGAAAAATATTTCAGATTATAAAACAAAAATGATGCCCTGTGACAAAAATAATGTATATAGATTTATATAAATTAAATATTTATATATTATATATTTACTTTTATATATTATATTAGTAAGTGGTTATTTTATTATTGATTCTGATTCAACTGGCTATATTTTCAGAATTATCACAGCAAAATAAATAACATGAAATAACTAAGTTATTTAATGTACCAAAGTTCGGTAGCATCTGTCTGTTAATGGTGTGATGACCAGGCGAGGAGAGTTACCAAGGTATTCATAAGCATATTTTACATCGCAGTTTATGATACGGACACGAACATTGTCGTTGGCCCAATAGTAACGGAGCTGGGCAAGCCACTGGAAATCTGTCTCACTTGAAACTCCTGAAATGGATAGTTATGAACATTATGAACTTCATTAACATAACCAAACACAATTGCAAAAAAATAAGTGTTTAAACAGTTTACTGGTTTTCTTAACTGGTTTAATTTAACTAATTTTCTGAGTACTGTCTCATCTGCCATTGGTTGCAGAAACAAGCTGTACTGACCTAAACTCACACCATTGGTTAAGCCAACATTGCTGCATTTTTTTTTAAAGAAACTACCTATGAACTGTAGTCTTTGCATGTTAAAACAGAATATAAGTTATTTTAACATTGGCCAAAAGTTTAAAAAGCATTCTTACAAAATGTACAATGCCAATCCCAAAAAACCTGAACAAGACAACCTTTCTCAATCATTTCCATGACAACATCTCTGGCATGCACATCTATGGTCACTAAAGCTCCCAGAGTGGTACGTGTCTGCTTGGGCAGCTTTCCCCTCACCAGCTCCACAATATCATTTAACTGATTCTGCAGCTGATCATAGTAGTTCCTCAGACCCTGTGAAATCATATAAGATCAACACCTTACACACATAGCAGAGTAAACACACAATCTAATGGTCCAGTGATCCACAGAGCAGTTCCTTACATTAGCCCCACTTCTGATGGCCTCATGTACCTCCAGCGTCCAGAACATCTGAGAAGTACAAAGAACCACCTGACCAGGCCACTCTCGTACCCACTGACTCCTCTTAGTCTCTGGATAAGCCTGAACAAAACATTGCATGATGCATAAAAAGTAATAAAGCTTAGATTTCTAACAAAAACAGCAAGGTTCTAATGGGAACGTCAGTCTCACCAGCCTGGAGCGATTTATCACATCCCTGACACTCCTCAACATGATGTCCTCAACCTGCACCAGCCACTTCTCCACGGCTCCTCGTGCTTCAGAGGTAGAGATCTGCTGGATGAGCTCCACACGCTCACCCTCACTGCTGTACATGGCCTGGATGTCGAGGTTAGGCAGGAAGTCCAGTTTTGCAATGCCCTCAAAACATTTCTTTAGGTGGGGCTGTACTCGCAAAGGATCCTTGGTTTCAGAAAGGATCTCCAGCATCTCATCATTTGACAGAAAGAAAAATCTGTGCAAAAGTGTACAAACTATACAATTATAATACAAATAAGTAGTAGAATTTATGTAATGACAGTTTGCAAGTATGATGTGATGTAGTAACGTAAGAGTGAAGTGTTTTATTTCTCTGTCAATTGTGTAACCAACCAGAAATGCAAAAATTAATAATTGCTAAACTAAAGTGACATATTTGTCAGGTATAGTAATACCCGAAATCGAACCAGCAACCTTCTGATTAAAAACCAGTAGGCTACTAACCAGTAGGCTACTAACCAGTAGGCCACTAACCAGTAGGCCACAACTGTTTTTAACAGTTTTCTACCAAACAGTCACATCTGACACTGGTGAACAAACAGCTTTCAAACTAAAATCTCTTTAATTGAGACAATTTTGCTGGCTAGGGTGCTTAAACAAACACAGCAACGCTTTGATAGCTCCATAGAGCCACAATCCTTACACTTTGAAAATAAACTTAATCTATGATCACGAATGACTTAGTCTCTGTACATCAAGCTGGAATAATAGGACATACTTTAGCAAATAAACAACACCCTTAAAACATGCATATTTTGAATCAGATAAATTACCGTGGAAAAAACAGTCTTTTCTTCTCAAGGTATGCGTTCAGTCCTTTCATTATGTTTTCAAGGAGGAGGTAAGACTCTTGTAGTTTTTCAAACAACCCAGGGAGAGAGGTCGCAGGTAAAATCTATGCGAAATAGAGGAATTAATGATATTTGTTTACTTAAAGCATAAAATAAAACAAGTCAAATACAGCTCTATGACAATCCTAACTCTGTAACAAGGTTATTTCTAAACCCAACATTTTTAAATGGTCTGCATGTGGTATTTGTGGCACCTTTGGATTGTCCACACAGTGTTTCATGACCTCCTTCCAGTGCTTGTTTACAATCTGGAACAGACGACCCTCCTCAGGCATCTGCTTCATTATATCTTCTGAGCTGAAGATGGGCTCCAGGTAAAGCCACTGATGCTGTACCTTCAGCCATTCGTCTATAGTGTCTTGAATACGGATCAAACGCTCCTCCCAGACCTGATTTCAATAACAATGAGAAAATTGAGTTCTTTTAAAACTCATGACCAGAACGATCATGAGATCTTTGATATGTTCCATATACAGAATGTTCCAAACCAACCTAAACATGTTATGCACAAACCTGGCTTCTTTTGAAATAATATGCAACATCAGACACTCTAACCTTGATTTCTGTTTCGAAAGGCTTGATGAAAGGAGAGCCTCTCATGGTTTGAGTTTTCACAATCTGGTCGTCCAGCATGGTTTGAATCTCATCCACAGACGAGAGGATGGACACCCCAGTGTCTCTGTATGGATGATAATGGAAAGACACTGAATCCCAGACTTCCACCATATTCTGCATGGCCCTCTCCAGAGCGAATTCCTGAATAAGTACAGAAGGTTGTAATAAGAATACCCACAAACACATGTCAGGTTTCTTATATTTTAAAGAGATGTCGTGGCTGTGTATAGCTGCACCAAATCATGTGGGTTTAAAATGATTTTTTCCTCACAGTTTTCTTACTTTGCTGGCTGCTACACTGATGCTTTCAAACAGCTCCAGGTACGAGGTGAGGTTCAGTTTGAGGACCTTGCGCAGAGTGGTGCCTGAGTCAGGTGTCAAGTCATAGCCCACGATTTCTGACATCTGCTCCCAGTGTCGGGGTCTGATGCCAGGGTTACACAGGATGGATATCATTGGAATGTACTCCTGTTAAAAGCAGTGTTTGAGGATAAAAAGAAACATTTAATGAGGAAAACTTTCTCTGGCAAAACACTAAGTAATAAATCCTAAAGTATTAATCGTAAAATAATGGTTTATGAATGGAGTATTCGAATAATGACGTTTGCGCCATTATCAGGGATTAGAGGAAAAATAGTTAAATAATTGAGGTGAAAGTTTTAAGATGAACCAAAAAAGATATAAAACAAACAGGCAGGGAAATAATGAAATAATTGTAGCAGGAGTGGGACAAAAGATGTGGAAAAGTAGAAGCCACCTGAAAGTGAGATCATTCGCTAAAAACTGTGTAAGAGTGAGATTTGTGAGGTAAAAAGGTTACACGTTCTTCAGGCATCTTAGCTTTATTGTCTTAGTCAATAAAGTCTGATATCTGTTACCTGGAACCCCTTTACTTAAGAGAGATTTCAAACAGGGAATAACAAAACCCAAATTTGGAAAGGTTTTGTAGTTTGGAGGGGTTTGGAACAACATGGTAAATGGTATTTTGGTGAACTAACCCTCTGATGGGAAAGGGTGGAAGACTAACCTTGAACTCTTTGACTTGATCCACAACACTGGAGCAAATGATAACAGTGGCAGTTTCCTGTTTTCCTTCTTCTTCTTTGGTTCTCCTCTTTACTCCTGCGAGCTTCTCTTTCTCCTGCTCAGCCTTCTTCTGCTTCTGTTGAAAGAACTTCAGCATCTTGTATATCTCTCTGATGTACTCCTCAACCTCCAGCTCTATACTGTCACCATTCAAATCCAAGAACGACCCATCCATCCATCTAAATTCACAGAACAAAAACTGATAAGGCCTCTTTTAAGACAAAGTTCTTGGAGATAAAAAGTTTAGAACTTCCTTCTGTCTGATATTAGTGAAAGCTATACGAAGAATTTTATTAGAGGAACATTATTCACACAAACTGATGATTCCACAAACCTCTTCTTTGTGCGCTGCCATTTCAAAACCAAGTTAAAGAGCTTCTGATAGGGCTCAATAGTTTCCTTCATCTCCTCCAGCTCCGGGTAATGGGTTTGGTCCCATTTGTAAAGTACTTCTTCTTTGTTGATGAAAACAATTGATTCCTCAATATCCTGAATTCTTTTCTGCACTGTTCTGATATCAGCAGCGTACTGGAAAGGAAAGAAAAAAGTAATACAAAGCAACAAAATAAATCATGAATGCCTTTTTTAAAGTGTAATAACCCTGAAACTGTTCAAAATGTTGTCATAATTCATTTGTACAAATGTCATTCCAAGTTATTTTCTTTTTTCCATGAAACACAAGAGGAGATTTTAGGTACAGTGTCCAAGCTTCTGTTTGCTATATAACAAAACTGGATGATGATTTATACGGCCAATTTCCAAAATAGAAAAAAAGCACTATAAAAGTATTATTAAAATAACTCATAAATCTCATTCACACTTCTGTTGTATCAAAAAATGGCATCAGGTTCACTGACCCGACTGGCATCGGTTTTCGGGTGTCATGAAAGAATTCACCATTTAATTTCATTGTATAAAAAAACAGAACCTTGTACATTCTGCCAAAAAATATATAATAGAACCATACAATACATATACAGAATACCATACATACAGAACCATATTAATGTGAGTAAATAAAGCAAGATATTCTTTGCTTTTTTGAAACAAAGAATATGAAAATAAACTGGATTAAAAAAAAACAAAGCCTACAATTTCAGTTTGTACTATACCTGTTGCATCATATCAAGCTCAGAGCACTCTGCAAATTCCTCCATTCTGCGGCCTACTTTCTCTAGTTCTAGCAGCAGCTTCTCTTTCCGAACCAGAAGTTCCTGCTGACCTTTCTGTCTTGCTTCTCCCATCACCTGCAACATCAATGTGTAAAGTACTTTTAATAGAGAAAAGAAATGCTTCTATTTGATTTCCTGCATAAAATCCATTAAAAATCTCTGGTTATTTTTGTAACAATATCACCTCATCACTTTGAACAAAGACCGGGTGAATGTTTTCTGGCCAGAACAGCACTGTGGCATTCAGTTCAAGATGCTCTGCATCAAATATGTGTACATCCAACAAATAATTCAGCCTGTGTTGTGCTTCCTAAAAAACAAATAGCAATTGCCATCAAAAGTTGCTCTTTTACAGTAAGTACATCCAGAGGTAAACTGGCAGAAATAAGCAAGTACATGTGAACCTGAGGTACTTACTATTATTCTGTTGTTAAGCTCCTCTATTTCCTTGGTTTTTACATGTTCAGTGTAAGTAATCATTGTTATCATATCCTCAGTTGTCTCAGGGATTTTTAAAACCCTGTCCCTAATGATCTCAAACTCTTTACAAATCCTGGAAAACACAAAACCATGCTTTATCTTGACTGCATCTGCAATATATACAATACCACAAAACTAGAGAAAACGTTTAATATATAGGCGAAACCACTCTAGCATGTCTCACTGAAGACTGGACTGATGGTGCGAGGTGACAAGCTTCCCCACGAGAACCTTTGCAAGGGCATCCGCTTTCTTTGCGAGACCTTGCTTGAGCTCCTCACAGTCCAGTCGTACCATGTCGAAATGCATCCAAGACGGAAGACCAGATATCTCCTGTGACAATGACCTAAAACGCTCCACTTGCTGAAACATAGCCAAAGGACGAACAAATAAACAGAGATAAGCATAAAACAGATTCAGATGCATTGTTATATAGTTTATAAATATAGCAGAT
>JAZGTJ010001723.1:1204-51077 GCA_036877575.1 Botia almorhae | reverse complement strand
AAACCATTTAACAGCTTCATTACTGCGTCTTTATTGGCAACGGGTACTTTAAACCATTTAACAGCTTTAATACAGCGTCTTTGCCAACGCGAACGAACGACTGAAAACTTTTTTCTGTTTTTTTTTGTGTCGATTGCAAGTGACGTATCAGGTACCGTAGAGTGCAGGTGTCGATTGCAAGTGACGTCACCTGCAGAGGAAGTTTGGGTGACTGAGAGTGCAGGTCTGACAGTGCAGGTCTGCAGCCAGACCCTTCTCAAGACCTTACACAATTTTTAGTGTGTACTGGCAGTCACTTACACTTGTTACACTTAACACTTAATTTTTTAAACGCCATCACGCTAAAAATAGGCTATCTGTTAGAAAGTGCATTACCGTATAAATGACGTTAAAGCTTACTACGCCATTCTAATTTGATTAAAAACTCTGTAGGAAACTGTTTAAATATTAATCGGAAGGAGTGCGTTTATTAATCTGTAATAGTCTTGTTCTTATGTTACACAAGGCAACAAACAAAAACTGCATTCAACTGTGATGTCGTCCCCATGATCGCGAAAGTCTTACTTACATGAAGCAAAGTCTTACTTTTCAGTGCTTGAATTAAAGCTTTTCCATTCTTTATAAGCTCCTTGATGAACTTATTGGTCTTTTCCAATTCCAGTTCATGAGACTTCAGCCTCACCCGGAATTGCGGGCTGTCCAAATAACAGTCGCTAAACTCTAACGCAGGCAATCCCATAGTTCTGCAACAATGTAATGCAAAGTATGCAATGCAATGCAGTGCAGCTGTGCTGGACGCAAAAAATCTTCAACTAATTATACACGGCATGCAAGTGGAAACTACACTACTACTCAAAAACGGGCCTAACAACAAACGGCACACCACACAAATGCGTGCAAAATTTTTGCTGTGATCTGTCAATCAAGTGGTTTCCAATAAATGCCGTGAGCCTCTCATGACGACGTCATATTACGTGATGAAGATAAGACAAAACGCGATAATTGCGGACACCTGCTTGGGCGTTTTTAAACGCGTCTGTTCCAACATACAGTGAAGCGAATAATCCCCTGACTGACAAGTCATTCAGCCAATAGATTTGTGGGATTCCAAAGCTGGCCGAAAACGCAATAAAAACACTCCTTTGTAAGCGAGAGGTGAAGAACAAAGAACATCATTGATTGGTTGGTCGCAAGCGATGACATCACTAATATATGGGGATTTCATGTTTACCTCATTTAATGTAAGTTAAATTAATTTAATTACAAACGTCAAATATTTAAATGAATATATTATAACTGTGTTTATGCCGTTAAATTTGACGGCTGTTTCTTTAGTTTGTATTGTAAATATGTTATACATAAACGTAAATCTAGATTTTTTACCGTTTTTTTTATTTTTCAAATTTCTACTGTACAATCTCTTTCCTGTATAAACAGCAAGCATATTAACTTTATGACAATTATAACTTTTTTCCTTTCCTATTTAGCATGTTAATGCTAGGATCTTGGAACTTGGCTATTGTTTGTTTGTTTATTATGTATAAGCATAGTTTTTTAATTACAAACTATTCTTTGAAAACAATGTTTACATGTAACATCACAAAACTACGTCTATTAAAAAACTACTTCATAAGCACATCAAGATATGAAGTTAAAAATTAAATACAGCATGTCATTTCTTTCTAGGTTTATTTGTTTAACAATACTACAATTTATTTATAAGTACTTGTCAGTCTCCTAAGAACATGTACCTTCATGACTACTAAAACAAAGCCTTTATGAGACTCTGTTTACAACATACATTGCATCAGACATAAACTCTGCCATTAATTATATTTGCAAACATCCTGAATTCTTTGCCTCGGTTTGTTTAATTTTCAGTGTCAGACAGAATCAGAATCTTGTTTAAACCTGTCAGCATCTCCTAATACCATTTTCGGCAATGCTGATAATAAAAAGCACAGATATTTATAACAATTGAAAGAACAACAGATGTGGTATTGTATATGCTGCAGAGGAACTTCATTTTTAGGAGGAACTGAAAGATGCCATTGCATTAATACTTAAATTTCTTAAATACTTAAATACTTAAATCTCTGTGAATGCAATAGGTCACATAGGTATCATTCACCTACTGTTTAATAACTTGTATTTGTTTTATATGCTGCCCACAATCAGACAAAGGGGCTGATAACCTATTTTTCTCATTTATTTTAGCACAATTAGAGGCACAATGGTAAAAAAACATTAAATAACTTTAACTTCATTGATGGGTCATTATTAAACAAGACATACAATACATATTTATACTTAATTATTTGACAATGTTAATATATATCCAAACTTCAAAGATTATAGAAGCCATGTCTAATAATAATTAAAATATTAATTATTTTGAGATAGCATGTTGATATAAATATGAGTTAATGTGGTAGTTAGAGAAACTGAAAAACGTTTCTTGGTTACCAATAATGCTAATTAATACAAATTTACAAAAATGATATTTTATATACATTCTTATCTCTGAATCTTCCCTGATGCAGAATTACAGTATGTTTGCTAAATAAATAATATTTCATGTATAAAACTGAGCCACTAGATGACACTAGACACCATGTTAATGTTTTCTATTTAAAAGTGCTTAGCAGGGCAGGGATGATCTCTATTGCTGTCAATACTGCTGTCAATTGATAATCAATTGGACGTCACAGAACATGGCTATTATTCATGCCATTAAGAAGGTATAACTGACTGTAAGGCATAAACAGACGTTCACATAACGCTCATTGCAAAGTCTTGATTTGCCTATAGCATCATTTCTGAGCGTTTTCCCTTGCATTGTTTATCTTGTGTATTACCCGGACTGCCTTGTGATTATTGATTGTTCTCTGCCTGCCCCGACCTTGTTTCTGGATTTACGATTATTGATTATTTGCTGCCTGCCATCTGATCCCTGCCTGTTCTAAGTTTACGTTTTGGATTGCCTTCGCCATTGTTGTTGTTTGCTGTGTATGACCCCTGCCTGTTTGACTATGATATTAAAACACGCTGCATATGGATCCAAACGCCTCACAGTCTCCTTTACAGAAGACTTCGCCACAACCGGATCCAGCAATGTTGTCGCATCTACAACTACAACTACAGCCATGTCAATGCAAGGGTCTCAGATTGCTGCACATTAGCATCAGCTGCAAGAACTCTCTCACCTCACTGAAGAATTAACAAAGGCTCTGCAGGGCGTGCGACTCCAGTCTAACGACCCGAGCACCGCAAGCCCTCCATTGTTCGCCTCAGAAGCGGCGTCTAATCCGGTAAGCCCTCGTTTAGCTTTTCCGGATAAATTTGATGGAACCCGTCTAGATGCAAAGGTTTTTTATTACAATGCTCTCTTTTTGTGAATCAACAAGCCTCTCTTTATCCATCTGAGTCTAGTAGAATTACATTTGTCTGCTCATTACTGACGGGGAAAGCACTAGAATGGGCTTCAGCCATTTGGGACATGAGTGGATCCAGATTTGATACGTTTTCAAGTTTTATGGGGCAGTTCCGCAATGTTTTTGACCACCCAGAGGCAGGTAAAAGCCCGGGTGAACAATTATTAACCATGTCTCAGGGATCTCAAACAGCTGCCGAGTTTGCATTAACATTTCGCACAATGGCGGCCCAAACTAACTGGACTGAGGACGTACTGAAGCTTTTGTTTCGTCGAGGTCTGAATCTTTCCTAACAATCTGAACTGGCTTGTCGGGACGAAGGAAAGAGCCTCCGGAAATTCATCGACTTGGCTATACAGGTAGACAATCTCATTCGCTCTCATCGTCCTGTTAATCCGTTCCCATCCAGATCTACAGGCAGCCCACAAGAACCTGAGGCAATGCAATTGGGGTCCACACATCTCACTCAAGAGGAGAGGAATTGTAGGATTCATCTCCATCTATGTCTCTGTTGTGGGGAAACTGGCCATGTGAAAGCGTCTTGCCCATACGTCCAAGCCGTGAAAAGCGTTTGGTGAGTGCCACATTTAATTCACCCTCTCACAATGATAACCTCATTATACCTGTACAAATAACACACAGAGAAGGAGAAATTACCTGTTCAGCATTAATTGATTCAGGCGCAGCGGGGAACTCGGTCAAGAATTGTATGGATTTAATAACATTGCCCTAACTTCTGATTGTTCTCCCACAGTTGAGGCTTTAGATCGTTATCCCCTGGGCGCAGGGGTCATTCAACGAACTATGTTTAAACTCCGGTTGACCATAGGGGTTCTACACACAGAGGAACTCCACTTCTTCCCCATCACATCACCCCACCACAATATTATCCTAGGACTACCCTGGCTTTTTCGGCATGAACCCAAGATCTCCTGGCACTCAGGGGAAATTCTTCAGTGGGGAGCAGAATGCCAGTCTCGCTGTATCCAGGGGATCAACCGCCTGCTGGTAGCCAGTACTTTAGTAACGGAGGAACAAGCGACTACGAGTCACATTCCATCCGAGTGCTCTGATCTGATGGAGGTTTTCAATAAGAAAAGGGCTTCAGAGTTACCTCCTCATAGAACTGTAGATTGTGCTATTGAACTGTTGCCTGGCGCTACTCCTACTAAGGGGAGAATTTTTCCCCTTTCACAGCCCGAATCAGAGTCCATGAAGCAATATATCAGGGAAGAATTAGCCAAAGGGTTTATCCGTCCCTCAAATTCACCTGCCTCCACGGGATTCTTTTTTGTTAATAAGAAGGACGGAGGTCTCCGTCCCTGTATAGACTATCTGGCCCTCAATGAAATCACTGTCAAGTTTAGATATCCATTACCTCTGATTCCTGTAGCACTGGAACAACTTCGTCAGGCCAGGTTTTACACGAAACTCAATCTCAAAAAAGCTTACAATCTTGTGAGAATCAGGGAGCGAGATGAGTGGAAAACAGCATTTTCCACCACTTCCGGACACTATGAATACCTAGTTATGCCCTTTGGACTAGCCAACAGCCCCTCTGTATTTTAGTCGTTCATGAACAACATTTTTAGAGACATGCTAGACAAATGGTTAATAGTTTACATTGATGATATTTTAATCTACTCCAATACGTTAGAGGAACACGTGAGGCATGTCAGATCTGTTTTGGAACGTCTAATTAAATTTCAGTTGTATGTCAAGGCAGAGAAATGCGAGTTCCATACCACAAGCACAGCATTTCTGGGGTACGTCATCAGTCCTGAAGGGGTCGCTATGGACGAGAGGAATGTGTCAGCCGTTTCAGAGTGGCCCCAACCATGAATGGTAAAAGAACTACAGAAATTTTTGGGATTTGCCAACTTTTACTGATGTTTCATCAGAGATTTTAGTTCTGTTGCAGGTCCACTAACTTCACTCACCAAACAAACATCCAATAAGATTCAATGGACCAATATGGCCGAGAGAGCTTTCAATGAGCTAAAACGTTGCTTTACCACCGCTCCTATTCTTAAGCATCCAGATCCAGAAAAGGCCTTTGTCGTCGAGGCAGACGCATCAAACACGGGGGTAGGAGCTATACTCTCTCAAAGACACGGTTCACCTCCCAAGATGTTTCCATGTGCATTCTTTTCTAGGAAGCTATTGCCTGCTGAGAGAAATTACGACATCGGAAATCGGGAGTTATTAGCCATTAAACTTGCTCTGGAGGAGTGGAGACACTGGCTAGAGGGGGCTCTGCATCCATTTGTAGTTTTGACTGATCACAGAAATTTAGAATACTTAGGGGGCAGCCAAGAGACTCAACCCCAGGCAGGCTCGCTGGGCACTATTCTTTACCCGTTTCAACTTCTCTGTTACCTATCGTCCAGGGTCCAAGAACGTCAAGGCAGATGCCTTATCACGGCAAACTGAAGAAATAACTGTTAAATCAGATCCAGAACCCATTCTTCCCAATCACATTCTCTTAGCCCCAGTCCAATGGGACATCATGTCAGAAATCAATATGTTAAATGAAGAAACACCACCACCCACCTCATGCCCCGATAACCTAACTTTCGTGCCTGAAATCATGCGCCACCAAATAATTTTGTCTGTCCACGAAGGCCCTAGTTCTGGTTATCCAGGAATTAATGCTACTATCGAACTATTAAGAAACCAGTTTTGGTGGCCAACTCTAACTACTGACACTATTAAAATACATTCAGAATTGTAGAACCTGTCAAATGTCTAAAACCCCAAAACAGCTCCCCGCCGGACTATTACAGCCCTTACCCATACCCCAATGCCCCTGGTCCCATATAGCTGTTGATTTTATTACAGATTATCCCAACTCAAAGGCAATACAACCATTTTCACAATAGTTTATCATTTCTCTAAGGCCTGTCACTTGATCCCTTTACCTAAATTACCTACTTCCATGGAGACAGCAGAGATCTTATGCAACTTTGTGTTCCGATTTTACGGACTTCCTGAAGATATAGTATCAGATAGTAGACCCCAATTTACTTCAAGAGTCTGGACAGCACTATTTCAAAGTCTAGGAGTTAACATCAGCCTCACTTCGGGCTATCACCCCCAGTCAAACGGCCAAACAGAGAGACTTAATCAAGAAATAGGCCGCTTCCTGAGATCATATTGCTACGACAAACAAGAGGAGTGGAGTAGATTTCTTTTTTGGGCAGAATATGCTCAGAACTCACTAATTAAACCAGCAACGGGTACAACTCCTTTCAAGTGCATTTTAGGTTTCCAACCACCTCTATTTGCCTGGTCTGGGGAGCCCACTACCTTACCTGCTATTAATGACTGGCTACCAAGAAGTGAGGAGACATGGGATCGGGCACATACTCATTTAACTCATGCTGTTAGACGTCAGACTACACAGGCTAACACACCCTGCATCCAGGTCCTTCTTATGCTCCCGGCAAATGGGTTTGGTTATCTACTCGAGATCTGAGGTTACGTCTAGCATCAAGAAAACTTAGTCCAAGGTATGTTGGTCCTTTCCAAATAATCAAGCAAATTACTTCAGTTTCCTTTTTACTTAAACTTCCCGCTAATTATCGCATCTCTCCTACCTTTCACATGTCCCTCCTGAAACCTGCTGGCAATCCGGTTGGAGAGGCTGAGGAAGCACCCAGTGAGCAGACCCCCCCAATCATGGTAGATGGCGAGGAGGCATACAGGGTCCACGAGTTGCTCGATTCCAGGAGCCAGGGTGGGGTTTTACAATACCTGGTCGATTGGGAGGGGTACGGTCCAGAGGAGGGATCGTGGGTGAACGCGGGAGATATCCTGGACCCCACATTAACTACAGAGTTTCATCGAGATAATCCAGGTAAACTGGCCCCTCATCCACGTGGAAGACCCCGGCGCCGACCTCCTCCTCGCATCAGGAGCCGCTCGCAGGGGGAGGGGGCTCTGTTACAGTGGAGGCTCCAGTCTCCGCCAGTTTGTCAGTGGGAACCATCACCGGAGTATTAGCAGAGATTTCCAAAGCTACATTTCCCATCACGCACCACGCTCTACTGATTACTTCCTCCAGCAACACCTGATGATGATCATCACGGCTTTATAAACAGACATTCACATAACGCTCGTTGCGAAGTCTTGATTTGCCTATAGCATCATTTCTGAGCGTTTTCCCTTGCATTGTTTATCTATTATTACCCAGACTGCCTTGTGATAATTGATTGTTCTCTGCCTGCCCCGACCTTGTTTCTGGATTTACAATTATTGATTATTTGCTGCCTGCCATCTGATCCCTGCCTGTTCTAAGTTTACGTTTTGGATTGTCTTCGCCGTTGTTGTTGTTTTCTGTGTATGACCCCTGCCTACAATATTAAAACATGTTGCATATGGATCCAAACGCCTTACAGTCTCCTTTACAATTATGTTTTAGTGTGATCCTTTACCTTTTAAGATTCAGATTTTTGTTTCTGATTATTTTTCTGTTCATGTACATTGTTTCTGTTCTGTACATTTCTGTTCATCTTGCAGGACTTTTAGAAAGAGGAATAAAGCTATTTACTTTAACCTTCACACCCACTGACACTGTAGTGAGTTTATTACAAATTCAATAAAGATGAAAACCCATCTTCAGCAAGCACTAAGCTAATACATTTAAAAATCATTAAAAAACAAACATTAAAAATCAGCTCTTTAAATTTGTATTATGCCATTGCTAATGATGTTGTCCCTTTATGATCCGTTATATATGATGGGTGACATTTTAGGCTTAGTAGTGGATTGGGGGTCCAATCCAGCATTCTCCACTTATAGTTCAACAATGATGTCATCACATGAACCAGTTAAATATGATTAAATGTGAACTTTCCCAACTACATGTACCCAGTCTGCCTGGCTGCTAATATACATAACAATATTAATAATGATGTAATAATGTCACCACCTACTGGTGGTGTTAAGATGAAGTTAAAGCCAAACATTGAAGAACTTAATTCTGTAAGTACAGAGGTGTGTAGTACAAGTACATTCACAAACATCCAATATGTTGCCATTGTTTTATGTGAAATATACACATGGCTGGTCAAATGAGTTGGCCTTATAAATCCAAAGAGATTTCATTGGCTAAAAGAATTTTTGGGTATTCTATTAAGTGCCTGATGAAAAAACTTAATAAATCACTTTGACATATGTCATATTAACAATTTAAATAGAACTGTAAATGTCTTTTAAAATCTATGTTGCATATGATTATACATACAGTAACTGTCTTTGTTCATATAGAGAAATTTGATCTTATATGCCATTCAGAGAAAGCATAAGCAATGATGGATTTCATGTTATTGTCTTTTATTGCTGACAACTGACTATGCCTGACATGACTAAGTTATAATTGTTGTGTACACTTGCATCAACAAAGCAAATGTATCTGAGCTCTGCATTAAAGCACTAAATCTAAGTGATTCATGACCTAAGAATGCATTAAGCTGCTGCGCAGCCAGAAGAGAATTATACCCAGATCAACCTCTGCTGGCCAGACAGTCTCAAATATTGACTTATCTGTTTCCTGTTCCTGCTCTGTAAGCATATGACATGGCCAGAAAATGCCCAAACTTGTGAAGAACAGAGAATATGTTTATTTTGTAAACATATACCAAAAATATTATCCTACCTATTCTGGAACATTTACTATATTTTCAACACTACAATAACAAAAGTCAATTTTGTTTTTATTATGTTATTATGAGACAGTGAAACAATGTAAAAAAGTAAAAAGGCTTGGGTAAAAGATCAAAAAAGATTTGATCTTTAATTTGTATAACACACTAATGCTTATGTGTATGGAAACGATGTATGGTAAAGGTATGGTAAAAATACGATGATTTATTAGCTAACAGATGCTTACCTGATTTGACCTGTATCTGAACAACTCCAGGAAAAACCCAGCATTGGCTGTGTCCTGTCCTCTGTGAGGCAGGCCGTCTTTGGACAGAGTCCAACTCCATACCAAGAAAAGAGATGCTCTGCACATTGGAGAGCTTGCTTTTTTCCCAGCTGACCTGAAGCCAGTCGGCTGAGGATGTGAAACACCCTGTCCCTGTGTTCACACAACAGATCTCACGAGTAAGCCAGCAAAAGACAGTTGTCAAAATAGTTTAGTATATGAATCTGACTGGCCTTTTTTATACAGATCAGCTGTGACTGGGGATCCCAAAAGCAAACCCCTAGTGTCGTCATTGACACACCATCAAGACTGAAAGGGAACTAAAAATAGAAAACTAAGAAAACCTATTAAACTTAAAAATGTCAAGTGTAACTAAGGTGAAAATACAACAGTTGTAACATACAAGTATTAAAAACACAGATAGGCTATATGTAAACTTGTTAAAAATTACATATTGTGCCATTAAAATAGGACAGTGCAACCTCTGCAAATGTATCGTCAACTTGCATGTCAACTCTACATGTGCATCATGTGCTTCATTAAGTGTACACGATTTCATGCAGTGCTGCTAAATTCCATATACATAAATACTAGTTTTCTTTTTGGTGGTTAAAAAATACATTGATACATTCTGTTGAAAATACAGTTTTAAGGTAAATAATACATGAATTCAACAGTGTTGAATTAATATTGTCCTTGGAAAAAACTGAAAGCTCATGTATTACGCATGTAGGCATGTATTATTATATAAATACTTTAAATTATGATTTTAATTTTCAATTAGAACATACCTTTAAAATGGCTAGATATACTTTTGTACATGTAATCTAAAGTGTTTTTGAAAAGATGATGATAATCTTTTCCTTATCATCTGTTCTTGCTTCTGAATTTAATAACACAACTCATCTGGAGGAAATATTTAATGTGTAAATAAATGTGTAATACACAGAGATGAAAAATGGTCCTAAAACTAGGACTTGATAAAACTGAAGTGTTGAATATAGTTCACTTTCTGGGCAAGGTGATGTCACAAGAGATCTGACTACATCCATTTCCAGGAAATAATACAATGTCTTAGTAAACAAACATTAAGGGGTCAGGTCAGTTACATGATTCCTCTGTCTTATGTAATCAGAGACTGAATGATGATGTTACACAGGCAGCCCTGCAAACACAGTGTGGTTACACGTCAACTAAATGCAGTCCACGTCAGAAAAGAACCCTGGATTTCAAACTCAACGCTATTTGTTCCTTAGCTGAAGAGATATGCTGTGGGTCATAAAGAGTGATAATATCACAACTTTGTGGCAGATAAGACTCAACAGCAACTGGTCCACCAGTTAATTTGCATGCAGTTGATTGACATAATTCACACTAAATGCTTTGCTTGGTGTTCTAAGTGACCTGTCTGACACCAGTGTTCTATTTCAGGTAGTGATGTGGCTGTTTGGAAACAGGGATCTGTGTCGGCCCATCGCATTCCTTAAGCATTTGTACTCTCTGTACAGACTGATAGCTTTATAAAACCACTAACTTCAGATGTGCTGTCAAGCTGATTAAAAAACACTATCAGTGACTAGCATTTGTTTTATTTTTGCCTTGAAACTAAATCTGTAAATTATTTACATTTTTTATGGTATCTATCTATATGTTACTCATGGTATTGTTTGACAGAAGTCGATCCATTGCTTTGTCTGAAAAAAAATACTGTAACTGTTGCTTTATTGTTGGTATTGTGAGACATTGTCATTATCTCTTTTGAAGGTGAACACAGTCAAGGAGTGGTAGCCATCAGGGGTTATGAAACTGGACTACACCTTGCAATGGACAAATCAGAAAAACTTTATAGCACTGTGAGTTCAGCTATTAACTGCATTGTGTTGGTTGCATAAAGAATTACATTTTGAATAACTGTGACCACGATAAACGACGAATGTTACTTTATTACGAATATAAGGGGAAACCACTACAACACGTACTGTTCAGAAGTACCAAGAGAATACAGACTGGTAGATGGGCATCAGGAAGAACGGACGGAAGACGGATCTAAAAAAAAGTAATTGAAAAAGTAAATGAGGAAATGTTTTGAGTAGTTTTTGGGATTATGACGTGCATTTCTATTGTGTGTGTGTGTATATGTGTGTGTGTGTGTGTGTTATTTTGTCTAATATATTATTTCTATTTTTTTTTTCAAAATATATTTTTCAACAAATATTTTAATAGCAAAAACGCCTTTAATGCAGAAAAAGTACATGTTTTTTCTGTAAATAAAATATAAATAAAATAGTATTTGTACAAAAACATTTCAAAATGTCCTTTCAATAGCGGAACAAATAAGGTTTAAAGGCTTTGAAAAAACGTAACTGATATTGTTGTTGAAGACACACAATAAATGTTAGCAATAGAACCCCCAGTGGTTTCAAATAAAACTGCTGCAGCTGTTATGTGACATTCACACATTCAAGAAACAAATGCAACTAAACATGTTTTGACTAGGCCTGTTAATGCCTCATGTTGACAAGTTTATGGTATACAAGGACTTCTGGGAATTTTGTAAATAATTCTGCTTTTATGCAACTTACTTTAATGTGGTTTTGAACTGTTTCAAAACCACAAAATTCAAAAACAAACCAATGGAAAAAATAACTTTTCTTTGTCTTAAGGGTAATGATATAATAATATACTTGTTTGTAAATGCCTTTGAGTAATTTAGGCACAGATTAAATCTTTTGACTAGTTTAATGATGACTATTAGTATGTTTGTTTTTTCAAAATTAGTTTTGAGATTTTTTAAAGCAACATATGGTCAAATCCTCAGATTTTAATGAATAAAAAGATGATGTGAAAAATGCGCTGGGAAAAAGGTGGGTGTTGCAGTCACTGCACTGTTTGTAAATGAGTAATCACTCTTTCAGCCAACACATGATGGGCAAATCACACTTTAAAATCCAAACTTCTGATCTCTCCTACATCTGGAATTTTATTGGGATGCAAACTATTAAAGCACTCTTTGTGCCACATAAATGAATTATAACTGTAATCACATAGCTCAGATTATAAATTTAATCTCATAGAATCAGATGATCAGACGTGAGATTTTTATCTGGCAAACAATAAAATAGGTAATAAAAATCCAGACTTACATTAAACAAAGCATATGAAGGGCTGAAAATATCAATGACTTTAGGGTGGGACCCAGAACACAGTAGAAACTGCATAGCAACATGTTATGAACTATTTAAAACACCTGATTTTGATAACACAGTGACAATCATCCAAAACACTAGCAATGCAGAATTTTGCACAAGCAACCATCACAAATTTTTTTGGAGCGTAACACAGATTGTATTTTCTTCCAACAGATGGCAGTAATACATGTATTTTTAATTTGACTTGGAAAATGGCAACGCTCCACACATAGCCCTCAGAATGTATTAGTACAATTTTTTGTAAGAGTTTTATTGTAAGGACCCAAATTATTTCCAGGTTGCTTGTTGATATTTAATATTTATCAGGCAGTAATGCAGATAATGGGCTAAATGCCTTTCACATATAAAATAAGGACCTTTTCTTCCACCAATGGTAGAAAAATAAAATTCCTTCTGTAAACTGTTAAATTCAGAAGTGAGAAATGAAATAGATGATTCTGGTAAAGAAAAGTTCAATCCAAAGTTTGTTTTATCATGCAAATCAGTTTAACAACAAATACACATTATTAATCAAAAAGATGTACAATTGAATATCCACCCACAGAACACCACACAGGGAAGAACTCAAGCACACATACACAGGCCTGCACCCTGGCCCCCAGCCTTTAGGGCCACGATCAGAGCAGGAAGGGAGCTATTCACTGTAAACTGAACAAGCAACAGCTTCCTCTGGGACTCCCCCGGCGCAACTCCAGCCAAGATAGCAGCATTATAAAGAACTTTGACAAACCCCTGTTAGAGTGGAGGACAAATCCACCAAAAAATTTACAAACATTTCTTCATTACCTCAAGCACACACACGCACGCACCTCGGCAGAGTGTTTAAACTTTCATATCGAAACAGAGCGCGCTGTTGAAATTTGCATGAAAGTGTGTATGCTGCTGTTCGAGCACGGCTCTCGACCTCGCTGTTTCGCTGCCTTCATCCACCCAGGATGGAAAGAGGGGATGTATGTCAGTCAGCTGATTTCACTGTAATTAAAGACTGCTTTCCATCTGTTCAAGCACTTTGCAGCGTCCTGCACAGCTGCAGAAGCTATGAGGCTAAAGGATGTGGGGGGTTCGAAGGGCCGGGGGGTGTGGTGCTTGGAGGGGAGTGCTGTTCAGTCTACTGACAGAATAGAGAATTCTTTACAGTGTGCCTCGCATGCTTGCAGTAGGGCCTTGGATAAATGCTTATTAGGGTCCAGGTATTCTTGTTTTTAAAACTGCAGATCTGGTATGTGTTGATGCTTTCAGCATTTGTTTATAATACAGTTGTGTTGTGTCCTATTTACAGTGATAGGTACCATGGTAATTAATCATGAAAACAGCTTGCACGATATGTGATTTATTTATTGGTTATAATTTCCCAGATTTTTATGAAAATGGAGGCAGCACTCCCCCGATCCCAAAAGTCTCAACCAAATAAAAGATAATCTGACACTTCCTGGGAGGATAGAAGCATGTAGCTATGATTGAACCAGAAGAAAATAGCCTTGTGACATGATGTAATGAAGAAAAGCATGTCAAAGTGAAGTCTAATTGCAGAGGCATGACAAAAAGAGTTTTAAAATGAAATGTGTCAATTCGTGTGATGTCTTATCCTTCTTTAATCTGTGGTGACAAATGTTAGCAAGCCATTTCTGTGTTTACCTTCCCTAAATATGTCGATATTGAGGCTCTGTGACACTATCAAACACTGAAGTTATATTTTGAGTGACTTTTCAGCCTAACGTGGCTTTATACTTTAACAGCTTGTACAATATGTGATTGATTTATTGGCTATAATTTCCCAGATTTTTAGGAAAATGTATTTGGGACTTGTCTGTGTAAAACTAGGTGGTTGCTTACTGGCTTAAGTCAGTAAGCAAGTGTAGTTTGATTGGTAGAGCATTGTGTTAGCAAATTGTGTAGTTTGCATTGTGTAGTGCAAAGGTCATGTGTTTGAGTCCCAGGGAACACACATACTGATAAGATATATAGCTTGATTACATTGTAAGTTGCTATGTATTCAAATATAAAATAATCCACCACAAAGTCTCTAAAATACTCTGGTCCATAGATATTGTCAGGGACCCTGTTTCATTATGTGTATGGGATTGTGTTATGTAATCTGACATCCCAGCATTTACAAATGCTGAGACACCATGACTTCTTGTAAATGTTAGTGATCATAGAAAACTCATACCTAGTGGCAAAATCTCCAGGGATGTTTTTTGTGCTTCCTAATTTATATGTTTAGTGCACAGAATGTTGGTCACCTTTTCTTCTTCCTGTGAGAGGCTGTGAGAAATCTGTGAGATTTCCATAATAACCACCATGCCAGCTTGCCCACCACATTCTGATTTGCCTTCTCAGATCACACCCTGTTCTTAGCCACACAATGTGACCAATTTATTTACAGCAAAGCTAAAACAGAAACACGTCCCCCAAAATATCCAACGATTAGCACAGCGATACAATAACAAATACATACCAGCTGCACTCTTCCCTTGTGCGTCACTCTAAAACAACGAAGGCTCTGAGCAGGATGTGTTCTCCATATTCCCATGATGTGACAAGCTATCACACAAGCTATCACAGCTCCAGCCAGATATACAGGAAGTTCACCTCCTGTCTTTCATACTTCCTGATTGTATAAACTCTCTTGGCAGTAGAGTGCAAATGGAATATTGCAATCTTTTATCCCTGTCCCATTTCTTTGATGAACTGTAATACATCCTCAGGAAATAGGATATTGACATTAGCTTCAATAATTAAGTGGCTGTCAGAGAGATTCTCATCTAAACTGCCCTCTTATGTGATGTGCACAAAAGGGCTTTATTTTTGGCATGAAATTGGGTCATAGAAAGCATGTTACGATAAGTGCTTTTTTTTTCCAGTCATTGGGGGTTAGGAATGGGTCTTAAAGCGTGTTCATGAAAAGAAACGTTAAAAAAACTTTATCATGGAAAGAAACTTTTTTAGAAGGCAGTGTATAACAGACGTGCCCACCTTTTTCCACATAATAGCACATCCGCAAGCCCGTCATTTTAACATTCATCATCGTTTCCTTTTTCCTTTTCCAGCCATTCTTTAGATAGAATCCCATTGGAATTAAAATAGCCTGTCTAACTGAACAACACACAAAAACCAATGAGTCTTGGCCCTATTTATGGTGAATGCTTTGCATACCAAGTATGACTCAGGCATCTCCTTCTGCTTTACGATGTCAATGTTGCACGAAACATACACACTTAAATATGTATATACACACCCACTCTTTATTTGTGCTTATTTCATTGCTTCTTTTCAATTGCATCCTTTCTTGTGAAAAAGCAGGAGAGCTCCTGTAATTATTCCCTTATTCACAGGAATGTCCAAACAAATAGACCCTTTTCAAGTGGCCTATTGTCTCAATGTGGGAGTGGAGCGGGTCAAGGCATGGAGCACCTTCCTGTGGACAGAATGTATCGAATGAGGCTGTGCAAGCACTCCCCCGATCCCAAAAGTCTCAACCAAATAAGAGATAATCTGACACTTCCTGGGAGGATAGAAGCATGTAGCTATGATTGAACCAGAAGAAAATAGCCTTGTGACATGATGTAATGGAGCAAAGCATGTCAAAGTGAAGTCTAATTACAGAGGCATGACATAAAAAGAGTTTTAAAATGAAATGTGTCAATTCGTGTGATGTCTTATCCTTCTTTAATCTGTGGTGACAAATGTTAGCAAGCCATTTCTGTGCTTACCTCCCCTAAATATGTCGATATTGAGGCTCTGTGACACTATCAAACACTGAAGTTATATTTTGAGTGACTTCTTAGCCTAACGTGGCTTCATACTACATAAGTCGGGGCTCTCTCTGCGAAGAGTACTGCAATCTCTGGATGGTGTTCAGCAAGTCCCGGGCTATGTCTCTTCCACCTCACCGGCACTATGATTGTGCTACAGATCTCCTCCCGGGCACTTCTCCACCTCGGGGTCGTTTATTTTCCCTGTCTGGTCCTGAAAGAGAGGCAATGGACAAATATTTTGAGTAGTCACTCAGAGCCAGGCTCATCCATCCCTGCTCCTTACCGGTGGGTTCAAGGTTTCTTCTACGTTATGAAGAAGGACGGCTCCCTGCATCCTTGCATTGACTATTAAGCCCTTAATGCCCTTAACTGTTACGAATCGTTATCCCCTACCGCTCATGTCATTTGCTGCAGGGAGCTTGGGTCTTCACTAAATTTGACCTCTGCAACGCCTATCATTTAATCTGTATTCGGGAGGGGGATGAGTGGAAAACTGCCTTTAACATTTCTAAGGAACATTTTGAGTACCGGGTCCCCGGCAGTTTTCCTGGCCCTCATTAATGATGTGTTGGGGGTTATGGTTGATAAGTTTGTCGTTGTTTACCTGGATGATTTCTTTATCTTTTCCCCCTCTCCAGGTACATGTCCAGCATGTCAGGAGGGTCCTGCAGTGGCTTCTGACAAATCTAAGGAGGGCTTTAATGAACTTAAGTCCCAATTCACCTCTGTTCCTGTTCTCTGTTTTCCAGATCCTGAGTGGAAGTTCATTGTGGGGGTGGATGCTTCCGAGGTTGGAGTTGGAGCGGTGTTGTCTTAGCAGTCTGGGGTAGATGGGAAGGTGCACCCCTGCACTTATCTCCCATAGGCTGACCCCTGCTGACCGGAACTATGATGTCGGGAACAGAGAGCTCTTGGTGGTCAAGCTGGCGGTGGAGGAGTGGAGCCATTGGTTGGAGGGGGCAGCACAGCCCTTCTTGGTCTGGATGGATCACAAGAACCTTGAATATTTCCGTTCAGCCAAAAGGTTGAGTTCTTGTCAGGCCCGATGGGTACTCTACTTTGGTCGTTTTGATTTCACCCTCTCGTATCAGCCAGGGTCCAAGAACGTCAAACCTGATGCTCTCTCCCGTACATTCGAGTCCCCTGGGGAGAAGGCACTGGCCGAAGCCATCCTTAAACAGGGGGTGGTGGTAGGGCCACTCTCACGGAGGAACGAGCGCAGGGTGAGGCAGGCCATTTGATAGGGTGAGAATCTGGAGGGGTGCCCGGAGGGTCGGTTGTTTGTTCCGGCTGTGTTGCAACCTGAAGTCCTTCAGTCCTTCGGTCATTCGTCCAAGCTCACTTGCCATCCAGGAATTCAGAGATCACTTGCAGCCATCCGCCAGCCGTTCTGGTGGCTGTCTATGGGGCCTATAGGCCTATCTATAGGCAGTTTTCACAGGGAGGTTTTGGCCCAGACCTCTAGATACACAAAAGTGGCTGCCGACCATCACCGAACCCCTCATCCTATCTACACCTGCGGTTAATGGGTATAGCTCTCCAATAAGGACCTTCCTCTCCAGGTGCCTTCTCGTAAGCTGGCACCCAGGTTCATTGGACCATACCGGATTGCTAAAGTGTTGAGCCCAGTGGCGGTCTCTGCCCCAGTCCCTCCCCCTGTGGCTTTTGGATGCCGTTCCAGTGTATTCCGTCAGATAGATTCTGGACTCTTGTCGCAGGGGCAAAGGTTTCCAGTACCTGGTGGACTGGGAGGGCTATGGCCCAGAAGAGCAGAGTTGGGTGCCGTCCAGAGACATCCTGGATCATTCGCTGATTGAGGACTTCCATCGTCGGCTGGGTGGCGCCTCTCCTAGGATGCCCGGTGGCGTCCCTGGGGGGGGGGGTACTGTCAGGACTCCAGTCTGATCGTCCTGGGTTTGTATTGTTTCTATGTTTCGCGGCCTGTTTGACAGTTTGCCACATGCTCCATTATCTGCTTCTACTCTGCCCCCTCTCTTGTTCCGTCCCAACTGTCTCCCATCTCTGTCACCTTCCACACCTGTTCGCCCCTAATCACTTACTCTTTATATTTCCCTTGTGTTTTCCTGTCGATGTCAGATCTTCTTGGTTTGTCCAGTTTCCTTACCAAAGCCTTGAAGTTTTTCTGAGTTTTGTACAGTCTAGTCCAGTCTTGTTTTTTTTTTATTTCAGGCCGTGTTCCATCTTTGTGTTCTTGTTTTGTCTTGCAGTCTCCCTCACGTCTGTCCTGAGTGTCATCCTGCCCTTTATCCCGGACTCCGCCGCAGCCCGTCTACTTCCGCCTGCTCTCCACCCAGTCCTCGCATCTCCACCCAGCCATTCCCGTCATCCTCCCAAGGTCCTATTGCCATCATCCTTTTCCTCATCTGCGCCGGAGCTAAAACCCCCTCCCCTTTGGACTGTGTTACATGTGCTTGCCTTCACTGTTTATGTAAATAAACACACTTGCATTTGGATCCCTCTCTCTGTGTATAATTACAATACTAGTATAGAAGCCATAACTCAATCGAGAAGCAAATGTATGAACGTTCTATTATTCAAAGTCAAGTAAACACACTAGAATATTACAACACCAGAACAAAAGCTTCCATATAAAAGTCTTACAAGGAGCATAGAAAATTGAAAAAAGCTAGACCTGTGTATGTAAATGCACATGTCAGCTGTGTGTTTACAGTAATGGGCTAGTCAAGAAACGTGCAGGTGTTATTGGCTTTGCTTTCAGAGGTAATTTCTGGTAGGACAGACTGTTGAGAGTGTAATAAAGGTGCCATAGAGCTGCAGTGGGTGTGGTAAGAGTGGTTGGAGGGGATTTCAGGCTTACTGGTCATATTCTGGCAAGGCCTTTTAAAGAGTTGTCAGGGGAGACGTGTCGCTTCCTGTCTGGAAGAGTGCCTTGGACGCAGGTCTACGTAAGAGATGAACTGCTTCTGTGCCCTGAGAGATCTCTTTCCTGCTTATATAACTGACGTTGTTCTTTTAATCATCTTTTATATTTCTTTGTGAATGGTTGTTTTACAGTACTTGCATCTCAACTATGTTTTATATTTGTTTTTGGAAACATTAGAAACTCACATCTACTCGCATTGTTAGAACACCATTCAAAACCTAATCTATTGCAATGAAGTCACTGTAATATTTGCATAGAGGTTCCAATGCAGCACACTAGTGAATGCTCTGTTGGAACAAGTATTATAGCAAACCGAAACTTCAAAGGTGCAACTAGAACTACATGTTTGGTTTCTCATTGGTCAGTAAATGCCTAGATAAGAGTTATAGGGTTGCTGCAAATATTAACATTTCTTAAATCTTGGTGGCATGACAGACTGTCACTTTCACAAACGTTTGCATTTTCAACACATTCTTCCTATTAAAATGAACAAAATTGCAGCGTATCCAACTTTACTGTATGCTACTTTACCTCACTTTACCTTATGCTTTAAGGAAATTATAAGGACAGATACTGAATCATTCAAAAGAAGCCAATAAAACAAGGCCACTAAAGAAACCCCACACCAAGCTAAATGTTTGCTTTGTCCTTGTGTTAGCTTATGTTAACTTCTGTCTCCACAGTTAGGGGAGGATGGGGAATTCAGCAGTGAAGCAGGATTTCTAATCAGAGGTCCCTTTGGAGCCAGTGAAAGGAGCAGTGCTACGCTAGACTAGAGAAGAACAGCAGCCTTTGGGGCCCTGCCAGCAGAGCCAAGCTCACACATCACTGCTCTCCTGTGTCTTTAAATACATGTGGAATTAAAATGATGTGGGTGAAAGTTTGTGAGCAGCAGCAGCAGAATTTTTGTCCATTCACTCTTTAAACACTGAAATTGACTCAAGATATTCTCTGGAGAGAAACACTATGCATTAAACAGACAATTGGCATTCTACTGTTTTCAGTTGTGAGGGACTTTGCTCTTTTACCTTTATTCATGTTGTAAATTACAAGACGGACCACATCCTGTTTTTTTAAATGTACATTAACAAGTAGCAAACGTGCAAGACAGCACTCTCTTATAGGAAAGAGATAGACAGGAAAACAGAGATAGAGAGTTGGCACAAGACAGCCTTCTGACAGATACATGCAGACTTACGGTTCCATACCATAAATGGAAAATATCAGGTTTGTCTCTTAAAAGGACAGGTTTTTATTTGACAGTGACAAAAGGGATTATCTGTTTGAATTATCTTTTTGAGTTTATGTGGAGTTTTTTAAATCAGTTCCTTCAGAGGTCAATTAAGAAGGTGACTTAGAAGACAGCAAAACAGCTCACTAGTTATTATGGATCACAAGTAATTATGCATTATATTGCCTACTAATTTACCTATTTCTGAGAAGGCAACATCATGTGTAATAGTAAAAGAGAAAGCAATCCAGTCAATAACAACCAACTTTGAATTGAATATGAGTAGAGTCCCCTTGTGTTTTGTGCAAATTTTGTGCAGAAATTACATGAAATTGGTTAAGGTTACATAGTAATAGCTAAAATCAAATGTTCTGCAAAGCGAGTAATGTTAACAGATGCAGCATTCAGTGGTGTGTGCGTGTGTGTTCTGGTGAGGTTTCCCCAGCGTTCCCCTTAGCACAGCGTATACAGTTACTCACATCCCCAGGAAGCGGAGGTATGACATCATCCTTATCAGCCAATAACTCTCTGCCTCACTGTTGGGGGGCGTGGGGGAGTTGGTGTTGGACAGGAAGACAGGAGAGGCTGTAAAATGGATTACAAGAAGAGAAAGAGGAAGACTTAGATTGTTTTACATTTTTTTACATTACAAAGGTGTTTTATATTAGTAAGGAAAACAATGTAGCACACCACACCACTGTTGGACCACTGATATTAATAGGTAAATCTTACAAAACCTACAAAAAATAAAAGAGTGAAATAAGAAATTTGTGTCAAACTTTAAGGTGTCCTTGCTACAGTGTAATTATACATTTAAGTACTGAGTATCCTTAATTAAACCTAAACTACAATAATTAATGATGCATGTATTTATGCATAATGTACTGCTATTACTATAGAAAAATGTGATGTATAAGAAAGACACTGTAAAATTAAGTGTAAACAAAATAGAATTTTGCTTAACAAAAACTATTCTTTACATCACTGTTTTCCATTTGAATGTTTTCCATTCTGATACAATGTTTTTCCATTCTGACATTTTTATTGTCATCATAAGCAGCAAATTCCCCTTATATACTTATTCTAAAAACATTTTCCTATTGGAAGGACCTGTTACGAAATGGTAGTGTGAGTGGAACCAAAAACACAAACAAGAAGTAGTAGCTGATAGTATTTAATTAACAAAAACAAACAAACACTAACCATATTCGTGAGGGGAGTAACAACAAGTGCAGCAACAGCGTGAAACAAAGATAATCCAAGGCACGAGAATAAGAGCAATCCAAAGACAAAGCGAGATCAAAAAAACATTCAGCAAACAGGAAGTAATCAGCCCTAGGTATGGGTAACATGGGAGTTGTAGCCCAAACTGAGTACTCTGGTGATGGTTCCCTCTGGCAGCTGGGAGGAGGCGAAGCGGCGGCCTCCTTCGTAACACCTAATAATGAGTGTTGCAATCTATCTCGGGCTGATCTCAAATATTATATACAACATTATATATCATGATATTTGTTGGGCTGCTTTTAATTTAAACTGATACTGTATATTAAGCAATATCATTGATAATCATCATTAAGAATAATGAAAATTAATTCATTCATTTTTGATCACCACCTCTGTTTAAAACATAGAATTTCAGGTAACATACTTTTATTGACATTAAAGTCAAATGAAGTCAAACTGACATTTCCTGGAAAATCCAACCTGACAGCTCAGTTATAAATTTACTGTTGTAAATCGGGGTGAAGTAAGGAGGCCATTTTAAACATTTTGATATGTTTTGTACTGTTACGCTCAATAACTGATTTTTGTTCCTTTATTAACCAAAAAACAGTGCACAGTCAATTTTAAAGATAGAGCTACAGCACTCTACATTGACCTGTTGGTGTAAACCAAAATTAATTTAAGATGAACTCTAATCTACTGATTGCATAATAAAAACAAACCACTACACCAAAAGTACCACCAGATTTGGACAACAGCACCCCTTCAATAATAACTTCACCCCTACAGCTATGAGAAATCATTAAAAAATGTGTGCTCGAAAACAACAGGCTCTATTGTATAGTTTACCTAACCATGACCTGCACATGAGATGACTACACAATACTGCAATCAAACATTGTGGAAAGACCAATTTTGCTATCGCAAAACTGGCTGTGCACCTTCATATCAGCATATTTGACTGAGTCAGATGCAACTGACCAGACATCCTCCTGAAAATTCTTCAGGAATTTTTGAAGAAATATTCAAAAATTGAAAATTACAATTTTTGCTTCATTTATTCTCCAAGAGAGCTTCATTTATTCTCCAAGAGCTGAAAGTCTTGGACTTACTGTTGGTTTACAGTAAATGAGGAAAGAACAGAACAGATGAGAGCAGAGGAATAGCAGATAACATCAACTTAATTCACTGCCTATGTCCTGTAATCAGAGAAGAAGAGAGGACAACAGCAGACAGTTGGAGCTTGAGTTAAGGACAGTTATGGGCAAACTAACTGCCACAATCAGTGCTTCTCCTCCTGCGTCGTTTCAGGACTCAGACTGTACATTGGACGTGTGGCCCAACAGTACAAAAACTGTTCATTTTTAAAAAGTAAGCAAAACTCAAACATTAAAAGTTACTTTTAACATAAACTGCATAGGCCCAACATTGTGTAAAATAATAAACATAAACATAGGCTGAATGAAAAAATTGACTGTTGTTTGCTTGTTTTTAAATGAGTAGTTTTAAGCAATATTTCATTACAAAAAAATTTGGTCAGCACAACCTATGTGTACTCTTGTTGCAAGTATCCATTTGTAGTGTAGTCTGGGTTTGTTTTTTCACCTTGTTTTGTTAATGGGTTTCAAGAATGTCATGTAGTCTGTTCGTTGACATCTGGCTAATAATCCTCAATAACAGATTAATCTGCAGCAAAATACCACAGAGTCTGATTGAATGCACAGCCTCAATAACTAACGTCAATAACAGAGACTGGAAAACTTTCCTTTTTTTTCTTTCAAAAGTTGTTAAAGGATAGTTCAAGAAAAAAAAATCTTCCATCATTTACTCACCCTTGTGTCATTCCATACCTGTATTACTTTTTTGTTAGTGAGGAACACCAACAAAGATCTCTGACGTACGCTGGTAATCAAACAATAGTGGCACCCATTGACTTCCATTGTATGGACACAAAACCAGATTTGGAAGGTTTGGAATGACACAATGGTTAGTAAATGATGGATCTTTTAAAATTTTTGGGTTAACTATCCCTTTAAGCCTTTTTATTTTGCTTTCCTTAACCAATATGAAATGTAATTATCAATCATTAATTACATTTTCAGACAGTCTCTTCCTATCTAATTCTTGGTCAGAATAAGTTTCAAAATATTGCTAGTCCAAAATAGAAACTATGTAAATGTAGCAGTGTAGCAAAGATCTGACAGTTACAAGTGAAACATTATTGCACAACTGTATTGTCAAATCAGTATTATGGCACTTTGGATTTTTTTTTAAACTGTGGATGCTAAAATATTATAAAACTGCTTTTTTTGTCACAGAGAGCCTCTGCAGATTTAAGGTTAGGATTTAATGTTTGCAGTCATAACAGCATAAACATAGAGAACAAATCTAGTGTTGCCTGTGAGGGACACGCTTGCTGAGAACTGCTTGACTGGTAAACGCATACCGCTACTTAAAAACTCTCTAAAAACTTGACTGTGGTTGCTTTGAACTAGTTTCTAATTCCTGACTTCCCCCCACCCACGGGCTCCTCTCTCTCTGAATGAGAAAACCTGCCTACATGTTTGGCCATTCAACCTCTATTTCCTGATGGTCAGCTACGCTCCTTTTAAAACACAGGAAGTCCAACCAATAGGCCTGCTGTTCATCACCAGTATGTAACAACAAGTCCAGAACAGGGGGCACAAATTCTGCCCTGCCACGAAAAGTGCCTCGTGATCATCTAAATGAGCCGGTCAGAGCAGGGAGAGGGGCTGAGAGGAGGTCTATTATTTGAAACCCAGACCTGGCCCTTTTGTAAGCAGTTCATTTTTGAATGGGAGCAATCAGCCAGCCATAACAGACCATAATGCATTTTTGCCTCATCCACAAGTCTAAAAGTGTGCCTCTGGTCCATCATGGCTGTAAGACAGTTTAGGTGGAATAAAATAGTACTTGATCTGCTGTCAAATGACTCATGCCAACATTTTAAGACTTAACAGATACTAATAGTTACATGCATTGTGTAATACATCACTGCATAATGGTTAATTTTTTTGCATGCAGTATAGTGTATGCAATTACAAACTAATGCAGTAGTTTGTAATCATTATATTGTGTTGCATGGGGTAATGTTTGCTAACTGTAAAATCACGGTATTGCCATGATTGTTTGGACTAAATAAATATACTTTAGACCATATTAATACTCAATAATAATATGGTGTATTAATATGGAAATCATTTAGTATCATAGTATGTATCAAAATAATATAGTAACTGTATGACACAATTACTGCAACACTATACCAGCACATCACTGTTGTAAAATGAAACTGTGTTTTAAACTTATGCTCTGTGTTTAATCTGCCATATTGTTACGGGACGGTAGTGTTTTGCGGCGGCAAAAACGAGGAGCACGAAAGTAGAATAATTAATAAAGGAAAAACAAAGTCAAAACAAACACTAACTGACAAATGCAAAACAGCAGCGTGACACAAAGACAATCCAAAATACAAGAGCAGTCCAAGGTAATCCAAAATCCAGGGAACATACAATAAGCAACATTCAACAATCACCGACAAACTAATAATACAAACAGGGAACTTAAATAGACAGACTAATCAAAGTGAACCAGGTAATACTCATTACAAACACGAAGTAAGTGAAAACCAGAAACAAACTGAAAACTTCAAAATAAGGGTCCTGACACGTAACATATAAGTATGTGTGTGTATTATATAATTTACATTTAGTCATTTAGCTGACGCTTTTATCCAAAGCGACTTACAAACAAGGACAAGGAAGCAACTTCAACTACAATAAGAGGCAACAGTAAATAAGTGCTATAGACAGGTCTCAGGTATTTCAACACAGTGTTTTTTTTTGTTTGTTTGTTTTTTTGTTAAAGAAGTAGAAGTGGCGGTGTGTTAGTAAATTGGTCAAGGACGTGAAGATGAAAAAGATGAGTTTTAAGTTGTTTCTTGAAAATAACTAAATAACAAATAGATTTAGTTACTAGATAACAAAAAGAAACTAGATAACAAAAAGAAAAATAACAAGCTTTTCTTCTATGTTTAAGTTGTGGGGGTTGGTTTTAAGAGCTTACAGTCCTTCCCTTCATTCTCCTACAGGATTAGTATCCATCTTTTTGAGAAGGGGGAAATTAGGTTCCTGGATAATTTTACAAGCCGTAGGCAAGAAGGAAAAGAGCCAGACAAATTACTAAATGAGCCAAGTGAGGGGGGCTTGCAATTGCAGTTACCCCAGTTAGAGCCAAATTTTTCCCCGGTAAGATAAAGTCTGTGCCCAGCTCCCCAATGCCACAGAGGGGAAATCCAGCACCAGGTGGGCCCGTTGGTCCCTCTCTACAATATGTTCTCACTGGCTAAACAACACAGTGCAGCATGATTCACATCCTATATGCGATCAAATCAAGAGAGTAATTTCCTCAGCCTATAATAAGTGTAAAAGGATATTTTGTGGAAAATTTATGAAGTGCTAAGAGGGGAGGAGCTGAAAATGGAAAAGGGATTTGTGATGTTAACTCAAAAGCATAGTTGGAGGAGCATAAAATTAAATTTTTATTTAGAATAACATGCATTGATGAACCATGCAAAACAAGAATGTACATTAATGAAGTAAATTTGCTTCATTTTGATTTGAAGTTCACTTGAAGAAATAAAATGATGGATCTCACATAATACAGGAGAAATCTAAACACTTGGTTCTTCTGAATACAGAATGATTTTACTTCTCGGCAAAATCTCATGAGATTATGCAAGACAGCCATACCTTATATTTCTTTTACAAATGACCCTGTGTCAGGTGAAAGATAAATGACCCTCTTTCAATGTCTTCTTCAGCAATTAATTTGCAGTTAAGAAAACCATTGTGCTGGAGTCTTATAGGAAGCAGGAATGCTGCTCTTGAAAAGTAGTTATGACTTAATGAGAATTCCACTTGCAGCAGGAAGGAAGGTCTTAGAATGTGTGTCCCTCAGCGGATTGAACGAATGTTAATCATGGACTCTTCCACACACTTGGAAAGCTTGAGCCCAGCCTGTTGAAGATACAGAAAGAAAGAGAGAAATAGATATGGAGTTAAAGGAAAGATTAATTTTGTCAAGGCATTGTTAGCTTGCAGTATACTCTCTCTCTCTCTGCATATATATGATAAACAGCAGCATCAGACTGAATAAATATATTATGTTGTAAGAATTTTGAAGTATGTAAATATTATAAATATTAAATATTATATTTAAAATTATAAATATTATATATAATATAACTATTATAAATAATATTTTATTTATGGCTGCAAAAATGAAAATGAAAATCCACATAAAAGTGTCGCTCCGGAACTTGATGAATGAATTAAATGTTGTTACTCTTCTGTTTAACTATTTAAATAAAATATTAGGATGAGTTTGCAAAAAACATTTTTACCATAAAAACTTCTATAAAAACTTCTACTATCACTTTTAGTCAGTCAGTTCTCAACACTGGAGATTTCTGGCATTGAGTTGAGTAAAACTTCAGCAGACTTTTTTCATTTGATGATCAATGTCATTTCCTGATAGCTTGAGTCCAAACAAACAAATGGGCTTCGTTTCAGGGCCTGTTTTTATTAAGGGATACATGAGTTCTCCAGACTCTGTGCTCTTCTTGCAACCAGTGTGTGCTATTCTCTATTTCTTTTGCACTCTGAAGGACAAAGATGTGAAGGACACCAGACCTCCGGAGATTCTTTCTGCGAGAGGAAGCAATGCTTTCTGCCTCTTTTTTCATAACATTGTTTATGTTTGACCGAGCTCTTTTAGACAAATGGCTACCATATGGAGAAAAGAAAAAACTCATGGTGCTTTTCCACTGTGAGGGCTGGCTGGTCCAATGCTACCCTAGGGATTTATTCCATAGATAAATGACCAGAAAAACCATGGAGCTGTGCTTCCATACTCATGGGCTTGGGGTAAATTGATTATATATTTGGTTATATTATATAATTGGTATATTGATTATCCCTTTTCACTTGGACTTACAAACAATCGTCTAAGCCACATTCACCCAGAATACCCTATCAGAACCCTAAAAACTACCTTAGCTATGCCCTGGCAACCATCAATAACACCCTAGCATTGTGGCATGCATGGAAAAGCACAGCTTTAATTTTACCACATATTTATAAACATACAAGATTACAAATGATTACAAATATTATGAGTGATCTGTATAAATATGTATGAATATATATGCAAGAAAAATATGTTCTTTTTTGTAATTGTAATTAAATTATGTAAGAAAAAGAAAATCTGGTGCTGAGTTTAAGATAACAAGATTACAAGAATCTTCTCGTCCGATTTCTTTAAAACAGTCTTAAGAACACATGTACATTCACCTCTCTCTAAATCATCTAAACATTGCTGTTATGTATCTTTTAATTTCACCGCTGACCCTAACCCTAAACACACCCCCAACCCTAAACCTACCCAGAACAAGGGTAGTAGCAAGTATGTTCATAGTAAGCATAATGTATTACATGCTTCTTTATTATGTAAGTACACAGTATTTAAAGCCACTTAATATAAAATGTAACTGATTTCTTTAAAATCACAGTTTAGACAGCAATTAAATGATAAAATTATGAAATTTGTTTTTTTTTACATTTGGCTGAAGTATCCTGCTTCTCAGATGCTGCTGAGAAAAAGTGTCATGTTATCTCACGTCTCATTTGCTAAAATACCAAAGTCTGCAAATGGAAGTCTGAGATTTTAATACGGACTTAAACATTTCTCATTAAATTCATGATTTAAGTTAGGCGGTCTCCATTCATAGCTTTATAATTACACAGGTTAATTACACATTAACTATTTTTGTATTTATTTTTTATTTATTAATTTCTTTTGCCATTTTAGAAATTGCTGAAACAAACTCTACTTTTCACTACTCAATGCATCCCAGCTGTTCCTCAATCAGATTTGTCTGAAATAAAAATGCCTTCCATGTCTTGTCCCAAAGGGATAGCTAATCCCTCCTGGGGCACCTGATTCACCCCCTCCTTCCCGTACTAACCCTCCCAAATCACTCTTTCTATATTCTATCTCTTTCTTCCTTCCTGCATCTCTCTTCTAATGGCTCCCTTGTTCATGCTGGACAAAACTGGCCCTTTGTGGCTGAGCTCAGAGCAACATTAAACACAGGAACAGGGAAATTGTAAACAGAAGGCTTCTGGCCAACAAGCCAAGGCATACAGCAGGCCTTAGAGGCCTATTTCAAGTGTAAAGCAGAGAAACAGACCCTTGTTGCTGTGGGAATTAAATGCTGGGTGATTTCAGGAGCATGGCGGAGACACAAAGCCAGCGGGAAGGAATGGCTTGGTAAGGAAATACCTGCATTATATATCTGCGAGCGGAAATCATACCTTTGTTTATACAATGATGTGATGTCCTGATACCATATCGACAGCATGCCGAAGCCTAATATTAGGACAGCCAATCTATCAGCTGGTTAGTGGATCAGCCTGTGGTGCTCACTGCCTGGCCAATGTAAACTCAGACTGCTTTGTAATTAGCAAGGAAGCACACACTCTGAGTTTTCATTTAATTGCAGTCAATTTTTTTCCTCCACTATTAACGTTTGTTTGTAGAGTTTGTTTTAAACTCTTTTTTTTGTAATGAAAGAGCAGACATTTTTAAGGTGGCTTTTTGGTTGCTGTTGTAATGCCACTAGCATGCTAACATGTCCCACTTTAAACAATGCCACAAATAGCAGAATAGAGTCACTCCTGATGGTTAGATATACACAGATTTCTGCTTGTAAACTTGTCTATCCGGTGTACTTAAAGTCAGTGCTTACTGCCACAAGAGCCAAAAAAACAATGACATGTGCTTTACAATGATTCAACATGACTCATCGCAAATGAATCCAGCGCCTGCAGAAGGTACAGTGAAAAACTGGACACATGGTTCTTTCGATGATGCGTCATTCCTCACCACTGCATGACAGCAAGAAAATCTTGGCTGATTCACTTAATTCCAGCAAAACTATGATGATATTTAGTCATAAACTACATTCAGAACGCATTGGGAGATGCAGTGTTGCGTCCCAAGCAACCCCAGCTGTTTAATTTTTGAAAGCTCAGATGTAATATTGTAAATCGAGACCAAACTGAGGCTTTGCATGCCTGTACATCTAAGACGCATTTGATGTACGGCACATTCCAACTGTATGCACATAAATAAAGATGTTTACCACAATTTACATCCATTTTTAATTAAAGGGCGCTCTCTGTTTCTGAAAAGGGAGGGGCAAATTGAGGGCAGGAAGCGAAATCATTTTTCCCAGCTGCGAGCTAAATTCTTATCTGTGACAGGCAGGCTACTATATACAGCCACTCACTGCTTTTCCTTTAAAAGATGTGCCATATGCTACCAAAGATATAGTGAATATTTCACACTCTGAAAACTGTATACTTAGTACAGCGGCAAGGTGGTGTCTATGGGAATATGATTACCCAATGTCAAAGATTTACTACCTAGAAGAACACAGAGTATGGCAGGTTGGGGGAGGCATTTCATGAGCAATATGAAATCCTATTTGTGCCCCCCCCCACCCCCACATCCCTTTGCCTCTCTGGATGATTCTGAACTTTCCATCGACTTGTGCTCACTGTGTGTGCTTTGAACTCCCAGCCACTCTTTAAAGGAAAGTCATAAAAAGATCTTTTATTTGGGCTTGGCTGCTTTGATGGGTTTGTCACTTTGTACACCGCACTAAACCTTTTTGAGGAGGTTTCATCTGGCTCACATGTCTGACGAGCCAGATGAGCTGGTGGGTTTGGATCGAGCCGCCCAGGGCTTTGGAGGCATCTCAAAACCAGGAATGTCGCCAACCATCATATGTCGGGTTAAAATCTCTGCATCCCTGTTTTCCATTAATGCACATGGTTCATCATGGTTATCTCATGAAATCTATAATCTATCCTTAGTGAAAGGAACTAAAGTTAAATTGGGAATTTGTAAAATATGGCAATGATTTTAATAATTACTCAGATAACAAAAAAACTAAACATAAACAATAATCTATGGTGAAACAATGTAAAATGCACAACACACTTAACAATATTATGATAACTTTGAAAATGATGTATGTGTTATGCCCTTTGCTTTTGATGTGAGCAGTCTGGGGTAAGCAGTCTGGGTCTGTCTCCGTATATTAATGAATAAATATCACATAACGGGCACATTTGGTTTAATTTAATTTTGTGATTACCCTGAAACCCTGAGGTAGAGCAGACAACTGAAAGAGGACAGCACGAGAATAGTATCACTCTAGGTAAATGTTATCTCATAACAAAGTCCACATCTGACTAAAATGATGCTTACAGCTTAATGTAATTAACTTTAAAGGTTTGTTGAGCTAATACACTTATTAAATGGAGATGGAAAATATAAAACAAAAATTGGACTGGATCATACATGAAATGGCAATAGTTTTTCTTTTAGAATAAAATGTACTGGATTTCTGGCCCAATTTAACCCCTGCTTACAACAAGAGGACCTTGTGCTGACTTTGTGGGGAGAAAATGTAGCACTTTGTATCTCATTGTAAGGAAGACATAAAGAGCAGCCATAAAGACAGTAGGATATCAGATACCCTTTTTCTGAACAATACCTTCAAATAATCCTGAAGAACGGTTTTACATTTACAAGAAACTGTATTCAGGGGACCGATCCCCAAGGCTATAGCAAAGCACGAGGTAGACCCCTCCTTTCAAGTCCATGCTTGCTTTTCACTGGGACTGTGCAATTACAGCCTGGATTGAAGCAAAAGGAAGTGAGGAGAGTCCCGAGCCAGTTGGGCACAAAGGCACAAAGAGTGGAGTAATGCATGGGAACCAGCACTGAGATCTTTTCGGATAGGTTACTGAGCTCAGGAGCACAAAGGTACCTCGTTGAGGTTGGCACCAGGCCAGCGTCAGAGCACCACTGCCCCAGGTGTCGAGTGTCAGCGCACCATTCAGCTCAGGAAGTGTCCCGTGTCGCCCTGTCACCACGCCCATCAAAGGGGCTGCTGTGTGCTTGCTATCAACCTCAGCATGGCTCAGTGTCCAGTGGGGAAAGACATGGCCAGTCGCTTCTTTCCCAGGACTGCAGGTACCTGAGCTGGATCAAGTAAGAGAATGGATGTGAAACAGAGCTTCTGAGGATAGGCTGAGCTTTCTGTTCCAACCCTCTCTCACAGTTACAAAGGAGTGAGATGATACCCTAATGAGAGTTTTACTGGAAGCACTAAGGATTATGGGTAAGTTCAGAAGTGAATCAGAAACTCCTGTTTAGACATTCCAGGTGGCTTGTGCATCCAATGTGCTGTCTAAAGTTGCTACAATTTGTGACTCAATGTGGTACATGATATATTCTTGTAAAAACATCTCAAAACAGATTGTTTGAAAAATGGACATACTTTTTTTGTAAAATGCTTAATATGGACAAAATATAGACAAACAGAGACATCTGGTTTTGAAATTGGTAATTATTGTGTCAGAGGATTTTGTAATACACATGCTGATTATGAGCAACACCATGAAAACTTACTGACCTTGATAGTAGAAACAGAATCAAACTCTTCTCAACACAGTCAAAGTGACAACATTTAGGAAGGAACCTTATTTAAATAGACTTTATTTAAGTGTCAGAGAACATTCATCCATCAAGCTACTGGGGTCATCTTTGGCTAGAGACTGAATGAACACACTGAGGACAACAGCACATTGTTGACTGTAGTCCACCTCTATTGCCAACTATAGGGGCTTCCGCACTGCATGAACTATTTTGTAGTTCCTAGAGCTATTGGTAGAAGTTCCCACTTTTTGGCATAAAACTAGGAATGATTTTAGTTTTATAAATGCGTTTTAGTGGAAGTAAATTAGCGCTAAAATAGTTCTAAGAGCCAATCAATGTAAGTGTACATGTTTAAAAAGCCATGTTAACACACATTATATATTTACTCCAAGAACATTTTAAAGTGTTGAAGGACAAACATCTATCACTATCACATGTACATTACATGACACATCACACCCTGAAAAACCCTGCGTAAATACATGAAATTGTGCATCAGTCCTAAATCCAGTTGTCACACTGGTTGATTGTCTATGTCAAGCATTCACAAATATAACATCCATTTGAACTTTTAGTCCAAAAATGTAATAAATTGGAAAAATATCGATTTTCATTGTTTACATTAGATTAGGTTAGAGTTAGAATTTTGTATGATTAGGTTACGTTAGAGTTTTGTATGTAAAATAAGCCCACATACACAATATTTATATTTCACAAGCAGGTGATAAGTTTAGTCTTTCACAAGTTCATATTTTAGGCGAGCTTGGGCATCTGTCAGCAATAATATACTAGGGTTCAGTAACCTTCTATAGTTTAGTTCAGTAACAGAGCTCCTATTGCCGGTACAAATGCTACCAGGAAAATGTGCTAGGGTAACCAGTTGTTCTTGAGGGATTGTCCTGGTTCCTATAATTTAGACCCTAGAACTACCTGGTGCAAAAGCAGCTTATCACAGAGTTCAATTTGGGGTAAGAGATACTATTGATGAAAGGCGGGGGATGGGCTTGTGGGGATAGGGCAATTGGAAAAGGAAAGAGTGTGTGTTGTTTCAGGTGGCCTAACTTGCAGGCCTCCAGCTGGTCAAAGGAAGTAGCCCTTGAGGGTATTGGCAGCTCATTAGCAAAGATCAAAGCCCTGCACTTCCTCTTGGGTAAACCTGCTCCTCTCAGCACCCTCCACCTAGATCCCCCAGCACTAATCTGATTGATATGCAGACAATAGGGCAAATTAACAAAATAGAAAAGGCAGAGAAGCAGCTAAGCTCCTGGGCACATCAGGAATTTCTGGTTGGTACAGCAGAGGTAAACAATTTAACAAATACCTAAGGGAACAAATGACATGGATGTTACAAGACATTATCACTCCAGAATACAAAAAAATCCTAATGTTCTTTCACTGACTTTCACTCTGTGAGCCCTGCTGGTCATTAATCAATAATGCTGAACAATTAAATTACTAGAGTAATCTCCGGGGACATGTATGAGTTCCTCTGTCATTCAGAAAATTGCTGTCTCACTGGAAGCGAGCTGCTGATGATGGATATGCATGTCTCCTCCTGGCAGAAGCTTATTTTAGCCGAAAGCATGTCAACAAAGCCTCCTTGAAACAGATAATGCTGATCCATTGTGCTTTGCTCAGGCCTGCACTGCAGATTTAGGGCTCAAATATAGCCTCCCATTAATAGCGACTACATTATGTACTACTATAATAAAGGTCAGAGAGGACAGCTTGAAGGATGACCTCCTACTTTGCTACCCTTTGCACCAAGAGGCATTATAATCAGACACACCTGAAACCCATATATTACCAAAGCGACTTACAGGGCATTTAAAGTATATATCTGATCAGTCTGTGTGTTCATCGGGAGTCCATTCCATGATCTTGCCATGGCTAGTTTCATGTTCTACTAAGTTACAGTACACATATATGAACAACCAATAACTTTAATTACAAATAGGCAAATGCTTTTTGCACACTGTAAATCTTGGCTGCAGATATATTGATGCTGCAGATAAGAATTATCTGTCCATCAAGACAAACAATTGACACATGTTATACTTGTTGAGCTTTTATCATTTACATTTATTATATCATGCAAATGATTTTTATCAGTGCTATTTGGTCTTTAAATAGTTAGTTCCTGGACAAAGTCTCTATATCCTGCTGTGCGATTGTGAATTTTTAACCTGGTGACCTGCAGTGGTACCCTTACAAGAAGTTCAGGTCAGACCAGTCAGGAGAGAACTTTTATAGATGTTGTATGTCTCTTGTTCACCTGTAAAATGTGTTTTGTTTAAGATGTTATCAATATGTTGATGTTAAATATCTCTATTCTATTCTGTATATCTCTAGGGTCTATTCAAATGTTCAAACATATATGTAACCATGTAATGTGTCGAGGCAGTTGTGGCCTATTGATCACAAAGATGGTCTTGTAACCAGAAGGCTGCTGGTTTAGTTCTCACTACTGGCTTATATAAGGTCTCTGTCTATGTGACAATGCGGGTTATGATGTCTAACATTCATAGTGAGAAAAAGGAACTTTTTGTCGTGGGTGGGGGGAGTCTTTGTGTTTTGGATAGTGGGGTACCAAAATAAGGTACTCATGGGAAAGGGAAGTCAGCTATGTAAGGAGAATGACGCGCGGAATGCCCAGAATGTCTTCGATCTGAAAGGAAGGTCCATGCCCCCAGCGACAGGTCACACTTCATCGCTAGATTGTACCATGGGTGAGAGTTCAGGGCCGCTCCTGTCAGTTCTCTGAAGAGGGGTCGAGAGTCACCATCTCACCAAGAGCTCGCCTTACTCTTCATATCAGGAGGGGAGCAAAAAGGGCCTTCCCCTTCTTCCCACACAGACCCAGATCTCCAAAGGCATGCATTCTCTGCATACATTCCTCATAAAGCTCCTTCCTGTGGGCTTGGTTTAAAGCTGAGAGACCCCCAAACCAGCCACAGGCTGCTGCTTTTCAAATTAGGTCCCAACTCCTGTCTAGCACAACAGCATAGATTTAATTAGCTAATCTAGTGATTGAAATTTAAGCAGCTATGGCTGCAGTTAATAACTGAGGGTTGTTTAAATAAACCTAGGTTTGTAAATTTAACAAAAGGTAAAGATATACCACTTTAATTAATGCATATATAAATACAAAAGTAATTTAAAACCTGTTTTCATAGTATTAAATGATTGTGGAAACATTTAAATACAGAAATAAATTCACAAATGTAAATAAATAAAAAAATAACAGAAATATTTAATAGATACTTTAAATGCAGAAAAAAAGCCTATCTGAAAAAACAACTAAAAGAATTTAAGAGCAGAATAGATTAAATAAATAAATACATGTTTTAGGGATTTACATGATAAATAACCCATTGTGTCTTAAAGACGTTTAATTGACCCATTTGACTTATCTGTTCTTACACCAAACTGAACCAAATTACGAGTTCAAATAATGGATCACTATTTTTAGCTCAGTCTCTCTTTCCTAATCCAATCAATATCAAAGTACATTGTTCCTTGTTGTTAAGAGTACATTTTGACACGGCATTTTCCTACAACATTAATAATAATAATAACGAAGCTCATGAAGAAACGTTTTCCCCTAAATTTAGTACATCAGATAATTCGATTGTATTTTTAAAATGAAAGCGGATGTTGTCATGGAAATTTGTGCTAATGCAGTGACTTGCCCATTAACATTTGACAGCATTAGTCAAGCCACAAGCTGAGAATTATCCGAGGGGGAAGGGGTAGACAGGGGGATGTAAAAAAGGAAATGTACACACATTTCCTGCTTGTGGGATCGTTACAAATCGACAACATCCTGTTCTTTTGTTAATTCCGCATGACCTCATGCTGCTGCGTCATAAACGCGTTTTTACTACTACAATGAGCGCGAGCTCACTCAACTTGAATCCTCTCCCACCAACAGTTTTTACCGTTTAACAAAATCTAAATGTCTGAAAGTAAACACTTACATGTTATTTTCCTTATCCTGTTCTCTGATTACTCTAAATAAAAATAAAGATCAAGCCACGATCTGGTTTAAAAAATAATCCGGTAAACCTAGAAAGGTTAATTCCAATAGTGTTTTTGACTAACGTTCTAAAGTCACTAGCGTGTATTTTTTCACATAGTAGGTGCCTCAGGTCAAACAATAACATAAAACGACAGCCCACATTCGCAGCTTTTCCTTAACACAATTTATAACAATATAGCAGTGAGATGGAATCGTCCAGTTAATATAAAGCCGTATTTGAGTCCGTTTCAGGAGGATATTTTGGAATATTTAGAATGTATGAGCTTACATATAGCAGGTCAGGACCTTAAGTAGACGTGAATGATGTATAGAAAACATGAGTTAATGCAGTAGTAGCCGCCTTTTTCATGTAATCCGATTTGACTTTGCCCTTCTGACAAAAAGCCCCTATTCTTCCATTCATGAAATCTTAAAAGACGCATGCGCAGTGATGTCCGGACCGCTCTCATTCATAAAAGTATAACCCCCGCATTTGCGCCCTGAGTCGTAATGCCCTCCCATTCACAAAAAAAGCATCTGCGCAGTACGTCTCTTACCCTCCCATTCATAAAAAGCCATTTCCCCCCTGTAGTTGCAGCAGCGTATGGAAAGGACTCTCCTTACTGCAGTGCACGTCGTACGGATAGCCGTCTGGATTTTCCTCGGTTTTATTTGGATCTATCTTTAAACCGTTTGATACTGGAATATAACGCAGTACCGTGTTCATCTAAGAAAGAAATGATCTCTTTTCTAAAGCAAGTAAGTTTGTATGTTTGTATGTGTGTATAGCTTGCACTTATTCTACTAACCAACGTAGATTTGCAATGCAACACTAATATGTGTCGATGATGATGCTATACTATGGCTTATTTAACTGTTGTTTTCAAATCGTTTCCGTTTCGCTGGCTTATCAGAAAGTGCCGATATAGATAGACCTTTTGCAACACGCTGTCCCTGTAATTTGCGTCTTGAGCAAATATTTAACTACGGAAACTAACTAAGGTAGGTTCGCGGACGATTGAGTAGTGTAATATAACAAGAATGAAATGTGAAGAAGAGCATGTGAAAATTCGTCATTAACGGTACAGTTTTCGTTTCGGTTGAAATGAGACCATTTCGTGTTGCGTAGGCTATATACAGCCACCGTTCTTTCGCCAGTGTTGTTTGCTCGCGCGAGTAGGATTCTATCAAAAATCGCGTGACGCTTCACTGATGCGCGCCCATTTGCTTTTCATTCGGTGAGGCTGTCTTGCCATATCATCTACAGTATTAATAAAATAATTTTCGTGGGTTAAACCTTAAATGGAAATTGATAACAAATATGGATACTGGTTCAATTTAAAAAACATACAGAATCAGGGACGCCGTTTTAAACGAGTCTTCTTAAATATAAAATCGTAATATAAAAGCCACACTAGCATATAAAAAGTCGACGTGCTTGCGAGTCTGCAGGCTTACTGGTTACAAGAGAAGCGTAAAAGCCCTACGCAGCATTCCCAGTCAATAGCATCTAAAAATAGTAAGCTCTGCAACAGGTTTTTCACATTATTACAGTTTTCATATTAATACAGGCAAATTGCCTGAATAACATACAGGGTCTTCCAACTAGAATACTGGAATTAATGCTTTAAGCGCGTACCCGTTATTTTAGCTCTACTAATCCCAGGCATTTTACACGTCATTGTTTGAAGCAGACAGCTCAGTTCTAAATAATAGATTAGATTAAATTAGATTTAGGGTGATAAACTAATTATTCTTAAAGCAATACTATTATTTATAATAACAATTACTAAAGTGAAAGTAGTCAAACATTTTATTTTGTAATACTGAATCAAATTTACATAACCCCAAAAAATGTAAGTCCACTTCTGTATTTTCAAAGACTAATTTGCTTTGTTATGCAAAGACCCCAATTTATTTTGTGTTTTCCCACAGTAGCCACAGTCCTTTGTCTAACAGATCAAGTAAACATGATTAGGTAATTTGCAAGGATAAATGTACACAATGGTATAATATCCTCATGTTAGGCTAGTATTTAATACTGTGTTTTTTGCTGCTGTTCTTACAGGAGTGCTAAATGCTGACCTGAGCTCTGATATATGAGGAACACAACCTACAGATGGAATCAAGGGTTCCTCACCACATTCCTGGAGTCTCCTCCTCCATCATGGTACAGCCATTGCTAGATAGCCGTGTCCCTTATGGACGGCTCCAGCACCCATTAACTATATATCCCATTCACCAAATGAAATCTTTGCATTTGGAGAATGACTACATTGACACCCCTGCGGTAATCTCACAACAGCCCCCAAGCCACAAGACAACCTTGAGGGGGCAGGAAGTCCTGCTGGGAGCCCCACACCATCCTCATCGCCACCGCTGTGATGTCTCAGATGCCACTACACACCCCTGGATTTCATTCAGTGGTCGGCCGAGCTCCATTAGCAGCAGTAGCAGCACCTCCTCGGACCAACGGCTGCTGGACCATGCAGCTCCTACTCCAGTTGTGGATCCATATACCACTGGCAGTGGCCATGGCAGGACCCTAGGTGCAGAGCCACCCAAGGTGCTGAGCTCCAAGGCCCAGAACATGAAAGCGGTGACAGCCTTGCCAATGGAGAAGAAGCATGTGCTGTTGTGTGAGAAGTGTGGCAAATGCCGATGCACAGAGTGCACATTGCCCCGGGTCCTACCATCTTGTTGGGTTTGCAACCAAAAGTGCCTGTGCTCAGCACAGAACCTAGTGGACTCTGTCACTTGCATGTGTCTAGTCAAGGCTGTTTTCTACCACTGCACTGAAGATGAGGACGAGGAAGGATCCTGTGCTGACAAACCATGCTCCTGCTCACACTCAAACTGTTGCGCTCGGTGGTCATTCATGGCAGCTGTTTCATTGGTTCTGCCCTGCCTGATGTGTTATTTGCCTGCCACCGGTTGCGCCAAGCTGTCACAGACATGCTACGATGGCCTCAGTCGCCCAGGGTGCCGCTGCAAAAGTGCACAGGCCTGCAAGGTGGCAGAGGTCAAGGCCTATCCTCAGGAGAAACAGGCATCCTGATGGCATGCCAGAAATGGAGAGTACAACAACGACTTTGAGCAAAGTTTTGCAAGACTCTCTCCAAAAGCGGAGTACTTCCCAAAATCATGGTACTTAAGGTTAACGCACGATCCACACGCATAAAGTATTCTGCTGTAAATCAGTAGCAATGTTTGACTAAACAACTGGCACAAATCTTTACTTGATTATAGAATACTACAAAGGACAGCCCTGTAACAACTTCTTCTGGGGTTCTCAAAACGGCCATAGGATCAGTGTTCTACCATTTTAACCTCCAGTTAAAACAAGTCGCTAACACAGAATGCTGCATTTAAGCAAAATGTCTGTTTGTAAGTTTCTTTTCTCTTTGGGTGGCTTTGAAAAGTCAAAGTAAATATCACCTATTCAACAACACTATACTTTGGCAAACCCTCTCCGGATCTGGCACTGCAAAACAGTTGCAGTGAGTTCCGAGCTGATAACGCGTCACAATCAAAATAACCAGACTTCATCTCCATGCACACTTCATTACAAGCTTGTTATAGAGCTTTATTTCCTCTCTTGTTTGACAACACATAGAAGCTAGTTTGTTTTATTGAATGATTCCAACTTTCCTTGATGTTTCTTAATGCAATGTGTTTCAATGTGATATACATTAGTGATTACTCACTGCGTGACAGGATGTCATGCAGACAGGATGATCTTCTGTGGGGAAACATTATTTATTTTGATGGTAAATGGGTAAAACAGCTTCAAAAGTCCGTTTGACAACATGCCATAGCATTTATGAACTTCCACAAAAGTTCTTCCAAATGTTAGGGGTTTAATTTGATGTAGAAAATTACCTCAGGGATCACCAGTTCATCTGAATCACATACAGCATGTGGATTTAGCCTGGAACAATTTTTTCAAGAAAAGGGGGACATGGGGGGCATTTTGTTTAAAGACATGAAAATACAGAAATTTAGACACCAAGCATTCATAAGCTTTGAGGAGAATTGGGCCAGTAGTTATGAGAAAAGAAGACATTATATTGTGTGCTGCTAGTACACAAAACATGTCAATTGTATCACCAATACAAATAAGGCAAAAGCACAGTATTATGTACAGTAGCATGTACAAAATGTTTCGCTGTAGTTGCAAAAATTCCTCTAGTTTACTACGCGCCATACTGCCACCAAGCATAATGCTCTATGAATGTGCCCAAGTATCCAATTGCTTTCTCCACATATATATTTTGTTATATGTATAGTTTAGAGATTTTGCCAAAGGAGTGCACCATAGAGTTTTAGATGATAATTTTTAAAATTGTTTGTTTTCAAGTGGGCATGCATTGTTAACCAGTTTGTGAGACAGTAAGCTCTTAAAGGTGCGGCGCTCTACTTCCCAGGATTCCTTAAACCCTGAAATATGAGGGAATATTGTCTGCCTGCTCGATACAAACCCATTTATACCAAACTAACACCTTGCTCATTTAGTCCCATGTATTTAAACATTTGTACTTGTTGCACAAATCCGAGAATACACTACTGTTCTTAGTCTTGAATGTATAAGGCTATGGTTTATGTCTTTGAAATCTGACCCGTAGATAGGTGCCAGAGTAGCTGTGGATGGCTCACATAGGGCTCACATAGCTGCATAGGGAAGAGTTGCAAATGTACCATAAATATCTTATATTTTGACCTATGCAGGTTATACCTTCTTGTAAATAGCCTTGAGAGCCTAACTATATTAAAATGTTTCAAATGTCCTGAGGAATTGCATGGTACAATTTAATTAAAATTCAGAACAAAAGTATATAAATGAATTATATTTTTGGGAGGGCTGGTTGTGATTATGATTATGTGGATGTGGCATAGAAGGTAGGGAGTCAAGGTATTTCAATTACAAGAACTTGATTTAGAAAAGTGTGCCAATGCAATAAATATACCTCTGTTAATGCTCACCATGCCTCATTAGCACGAGATAGATAAGGCTGATCCCGGTTTCATGTTGCCCTTGAAACTAGGTTTAATTGAATCACTGAAGAAACAGCATTTTATCCTGCTTACAGTAACACTTTTCTACCCAAATGTGGCTAAGCATTTGTGTGCGTGTCATTTCCACCTTCCTACTAAAATGGTGTTACATCTTCAGCGTTTGATTGACATAAACAGCTGCTGTGTGTGAACTTGTTTGGCAGGAACAAGGAATTCCTCTCAAGTAACATTCCATTTCATCTATTTGGTGTTGATTTCTTGCCCCACCTTCACTTATATTGTTCACTAGTCACAATCTTCTCGACCAGAGAATAAGATACTGCTATGGAATACAAAGTTATGGGTGTTTGCATAAAAACCTGGCCTGCACAGAATCAAATGATCTTCCTGCTCACATCTCAATGCTGAGATGTTTTTATCAGGACGCTGTGACTAAAGCTATTCGTGGTACATTTCCTTTGTCACTAGAAAACCATTTGTTTTAACCCACTTTAAACCGCCTTCCAAACTGGGCTTGGACTCTCTGCATTTCTTTGGCTTCATTGGAAAAAGAAAAAATTCTAACACATGAAAATGTCCCTTTATAGATCTATTTATTTTGAAGTTCTATTTTATATAGTATTTATTTAGATGCCTACTTTTGTTTGTGAATAAAAGCTTATGTCAAAACGGAATGTTCGTTGAAATCGGAAAATATATATTGTTAAATATGAAACTTGTGTTGTGTCTTCAGTGTCCTCACATTCAAAAAGAACATGTTGTTGGACAACGTGCCTTTTAAAATGAATATTTCACTTGACATAAATGTACAACAATTTACCTTTCACATTTAGTTGTTAGGGGATCATTTTATATTATTTCTTAATTGTCAACATTAAAAGAACATAATATGTTAGATTGTTTTTCAGAGTTAGCCCAGTTACATTGCCTGTAAACCAGATCTATTCAGTTTATTTAACATGTTTTGCAGAGTAAAAGTCTGGCTTCTAATATATAAAATGTCAGAAATAATGTACAGTCATTAAATTCAACCAACTAAAATAATTTAGGTCTAAATTCATTCATTTTACAACTTAAACGGCTTTGCATAACCTTGAAGGGGATTATTTTGCAGGGATGACAGGCTGATCCACCTTATTATGTGTCTTTTTAAATAAATAGACATAAATTAGTGATTTGAGTTAAAATGACAGCCATGCAAGGCATCATTGCCCAGAACAATGGTCAATTATACAGATTAGTGCTCATTATACAAAATATCTGACGAATGACCAATCAGATTCAACTATTGCAGAGGGGTAACCCAGGTTCAGTTAACCATTCATATATGATTTATTACTGCGGGTATTACTGCTACCTGGGGGACTAGGGAAATTCCACCCATCGCACAGGCCTCTGGCTGGGGGTAGGGTGGGGATGGTTCTTTTACAAGAGATACATAGAGCATATATTGCATACTGCTTATATTCAGAAACTGGCTGTCAAGACCTAGGACTGAAGCTCTCTCACACACACACAGACTCACTAAGCCTGTATAAACATGGATGACTCACACGTCCCTGAATCTGTTGACGTCTAGCTTGGCCAAACACATTCACACACAGTTACACAAGTATGTTTACCTATGAACTCATGACCATATCACACACAGAAGCCGTACATTGCAGAACTTGAGCATATCTTACTAAACTGACCTCAGGGGCAGCTTACCCCGAATACCTGGTTTATTGAAACAAAACCAAGCATGAAATGTACTTTTGGTACTTATTTAAGTCAAAACAAGGTGCATTAAAAGAGTCCCTGTTTATTTGTTTGAGATAATAGTATCAGGGTAGTGTGGGAAACTGAGGGAATCTTTTTATGTGTGTTATTATAGTGTGTTATTATAGTGTATTTATAGAAAATACCTACATTTAAATTTAAGTTGTGCTGCTTAAATGATAGGGTGATGGGGGTAGTTGTCAGGACTCTCCAAAAGAGTCAGGACTCTTTAAAAGAGTCAAAAGAGACCACCCTGATAACATTCTGGTCCTTATACAGGGCTCCCTTCATAAATGAAAGTCTAAGAATTTTCACTTGTTTAAATTTCCACCAGGTGAAAATTGTATGACAATTTCTGAGAAGTAATAGCACATTTCTGCTCAACTTCCTGCATGATATGGATGTTACATAGTAATTCATTTAAAATTGATTGACTTGATAACAGGATTTTTTTTTTAGATGATTGTTTCTCTAAATCTTGGGTTTAGAGCAATTTCCCGCACGCATCAAAGACCTGAACTTTCTCCTAGTTGCTCTATCTGGCATCTGGTATCGCTAATTCACATTGCCGGTCATTTTGTATAATTCAGTCTGTGCCTAGCTTTCTTGTGCATTTCCGAAGTGAACTCATCCATGCTGTCTTGGTTCAAGAAAACGTCACAAATGACATATTGCACAAATCCTGAGCACATCTGGTGCTGTACTCATGCCCTTCCAATACCTCTCTCTCTATCCTTCCACCAGTCTTGGATATGAATACAATTCACCAGAGAGGCAAACAAGAGTGAAACTCAGTGATTAGCAAGGCGGAGGGGATCAGGAGGTGAGATTTTTCATGGAACTTCCTCTAAATCATGAGTGTGTGTGTGTATGTGTGTGTGTAGATCTGCTGAAATGTACGTTTGGGATAGATAGGAACAGCAAGTGCAAGCTATTTTGTAATGCTATCTCAACACTGAGTCAATCAGAAACAAGCTGTCTTAGCTTTCCCAAATGAGCACATGAAGTATTTTGTGAAATCAAGGATAGTCAGTTAAAGACAATGTAAGTATAACTATATAATTTGTGGCCAAACGTATATAATTTATAGTGGAATATTGATTTATTTTTGTTGAAGTGGTAATTAGAGACAAGTTTTAATTTATAAGTTTAATTGATATTTTTAGTGTTATGACTACAGTCATGCAGATTGGTCTGGTCTGTTAAGTCAGTAAGCAGTCACATCTGGCACTTGGTGACTATTAATTATGGTCCCTGGCTACACATAAGAAACTAAAAACAGTCAATTAATTATGGCTAAAATATACAATAATTTACAACAAAGACAAGCTTCATACCATCTTGCTACTGACGTTTTTAACTCTTAACTTTTGCTTTAATATAGTGAACTATTGTTTACAACATTAGCAAATTAGCCTATAAAATACATTTTTATCAAATAAAGTTTTTATTGTAATTGCTTTATTGTTATCTCACATACAAAAACAAAACCATGTAGTTATTAATGTTTAAAAAGTTTAAATGATTTGCTTCTTAAATATAATGATTAAATATGTAATTTAAGATTTATTGTATAAAATGCATTAAGAAAGAAGACAGACAGCAATGCTACTGAGAATAAGCCAAAAGTTATAGTGCTTGCTTGACGCTCTTTTTGCAAACTCCATGGCACGGACCCAAGCAAGCAACTTTTTAAACAAAGGGCTACTGTCTTGCATCATTTCCCCTCTTCACCGGCACTCCGGAAAGCACTTCTTATCACCATTTATTGCCGGTTTGTATAAGAGGCCTGTACTGTGCTAACATCCGACCAGAATGGATTTTTAGTGCTTCAAATGCAGACAGTTGTAAAATGCATAGCAGAGCTGACTTACAAAAACTCCTTTACTTGTGGCCCATAAATATGCCATGTTCTAATGGAAAGATTCCTTCCTGTCAACACTGCATGATAAAATGCCCAAAACCCCTATTGTCTTGTATTTAGTCACTGGAAAGCTGCAGCAGTCAAAACAACAATGCATAAACATTTTGCTTTTAACTTTGACAATGTTACATGTTAACATAGTTTGTGGTGTGTTTTAAATTTTTATGAAACAAGTATAAATATGGCAAGTACACACACGTGTGCATACACACATGCACACAGGCCTTGCCTATTATCTGTGGCCCCCTCTGCTGAGTGCGGCAGCCCTCCAACGCACCGAAATGGACAGAGCCAACCAAACTTGGCTTTCGTTTACAGAGCTGCACACGCCCACTTGGCCTCAGCAGTGGTGCATTCCTAGGGAGCTCGTTGTCAAAAGCCAAACACTTCCTCTGGTGTACAGACTGACACGACCACAGAGACATTTTATGCATGCATGACGCTCACACTGAGAACAGCTGTGACACGCTCGACACGTCTTTGCCCCTCCATCACCTTTCTGAAAACAACTCGAAGTTTAATGCTACCAAAAGATGGTTGCTTATAGAACATACAATGACCCTAAAAAGTATTTTCAAAGAGCACAATGAAATCACAACTGGATTTTTGTGGCTTTTAAAACATGTCTGTTAACTTTAAGTTTATATTTACTAATGTACATTGTGGCAACTGTATATTGTGCAATTCACTCATAAACGTTATAATACATATAATGACCATAGCACTGAAATTCAGATAGTTAGGGTTAGTGTATTATATCTTATCAACCATTATTACAACCATTTTCCTAAACACACATTGAAAAGGGGCCTCACAGGAATTGAAGTGTGACTTACAAAACAAACAACATTGTAATGATAATGACTAATTAGTTTTCCTTGAATATTTTTATTTATTTATAGAGAAAAACACAAGGTATGACAAAGCAAATAAGCCCTTTTAGGGACGTTGCCACATGATGTCACACCAAAGGTGGTCAGACATGTCCACAGCTGAGAAATACCATCCAGCATCTAGCCTAAAAGCACCATGTCAGAGCAACAGGAAACTGGCCGTTATGTAATGTGTATGACCTCACAGGAAGTGAGCCAAAAAATTGTTTTGTGGGTTGTTTCTTTTATTGTATTCACTAGACTCACAGATAATGGTCCACTGTGTTTCTTTAGTGGCGACAAAAATGATTCAGTTTTGATTTCTTCTGAAGGTTGGAGGGGAGGGGTTGGTGAAGCTGGCAAGTATATGTATAAATTGTCTTTTTAGTTCTTGCTGCATGGGTGACCTATAGGCATCAGGCCAGCTATTTAAACCTAAAACCCACTCGGGGTAAAAACTGGTGGTCTGTTTTATGCCCGTCTCTCTTGAGCTATAGCAACTGATGTCCCAGCAATGATAACAAGACAATTTTTGACTTTGAGCAAACTAAGCCATGGATTACCACACTTAAGCAAACAGCGGGTGCGATCAGTCTTAGTTTTACAAACATCCTTTGAGCCACACATTTGCTTCCTGATCCCGATACAACAAATGTCATGAGATATGACTGATAGTTAAAAGAACACAATTTGCCAAGTTTGTTAAACATTCATTATTTTTCTCTCCAAATAATCTAAGAATTCCTCAAGGTCAACCTTGTAAAACAGAAGAAGTATTTATTAATCATAAATCGCCAATATTCGTAACCACTAATATGTAATTAAGTTGCAGAAATCCAGAAAGACATTTACATTTAGTCATTTAGTAGATGCTTTTATCCAAAGCGACTTACAAATGAGGACAAGAAAAGCAATTTCAAAAACTATAAGAGCAACAATGAATAAGTGCTATAAACAGGTCTCAGGTTTTCCAACACAGTGTAATGAAAGAAGTAGAAGTAGAGGCAGTGGCGTTGTGTTAGTTGATTAGTTAAGGAAGTGAAGATGAAATAGTTGAGTTTTTAGTCGTTTCTTGAAAACAGCTAGTGACTCAGCCATTCTGATAGAGTTATGTAGTTCATTCCACCAACCGGTCATAGTGAAAGTAAGAGTCCGGGAAAGTGATTTCTTCCCTCTTTAGGATGGAACCACAAGGTGACGTTCATTAGCTGAACGCAAGTTTCTGGAGGGCACATAAATGTGAAGAAGTGAGAGCAGGTAAGGAGGTGTAAATTCAGTAGTCACTTTGAATGCAAACATCAGAGCCTTGAATTTGATGCAATCAGCTACTGGCAGCCAGTGCAACTGGATGAACAGCAGAGTGACGTGTGCTCTTTTAGGCTTGTTGAAGACCACTCTAGCTGCTGGGTTCTGGATCAACTGCAGGGGTTTGATAGTACAAGCCGGAAGCCCTGCGAGGATAGCATTGCAGTAGTCCAGTCTGGAGAGAACAAGAGCTTGAATGAGGAGTTGTGCTGCATGTTCCGATAGGAAGGGTCTGACCTTCGTGATGTTGTAGAGAGTGAGTCTGCAGGAATGAGCGGTTCTAGAGATGTGGTCAGAGAAGCTCAGTTGATCGTCAATCATTACTCCAAGGCTTTTGACCATCTTGGATGGAGTAATGGTTGCCACATCAATCTGGATTAAGAAGTTATGATGCTGTGTTTGCAGCTTAGTTTAAAAAATGCTGGACTGAGGAGGAAGTTTAAAGTTCAGAAATTTTTCATAGTACATTCAACTCTTTAATTTCATCAGAAAATCCTCCAAAAAATTTGATTCTTTACATTATAACCCTTTTCAAAAAAGCTGTGGGAAAACAGGATGTACACAAGATCCCATTTTAACTCGAGTTTTGGTGAAAATTACTCTGATTTTTAAGCCACACGGATGGAGTAAGCAGGGATGTTTAAAGGAATGCTACAGCAAGAACTACATTCAAGTAGTGACTACAACTTGTACTACATCTCCACTTGGTGCTTTTCCGGTATGGAATATTGTGTAACAATTACTCAAGTGGGGTTCTTATTGGTTTAAGAATGTTGAAACTAATTAGGTTGCTTTTTGTCAGACTGCCACATACTGTACTTACACATTACACACAGAAATGGGTGTTGAGCTCAAAGAAGCAATGACTGTAAATGTATAGAGTAAAACAATAGAGCTGTGTTTAAATTGCACTGCAAATGCCCCAAGAGTGTCTGTTTGTTGCAAGTAAATAACTGGTCAGAAACACATTGAATCCATCCAGGCCAGAGATAGTCAGTACTTCAAGGGAACACAGTGAGGTTTTTAACCCAGGAATGTGGAGCAGCCGGGTGTTTGTGTGAAGTGTTGGCTTCTAAGCAAGGATGTGGTAGGTCATAGTACTCTTGCTTTTTAGATCTGTTCCTCGAAATTGGCCTGGCAGTTCATCATTTTAAATATTAGATTTAATCACTAATCTCTTGCTGTATTTTTCTTGAAACAGTTTATTTTGTTCACCCTGTGTTGCTTCCTACTTGTAGGTCCTCCAAACCCACTTGCCTTCCCACTGACAAACACAGCGTTCCACTCTCCCACATCTCTAAAAACTCCAGCTCTTCTACAAGACCTTGTATGTTAGACTACTAAGACACGATATGTCTCCTAATGCATTCTTCAAGGCTATTTCAATGTTAGGCAACTAATTTATGCTGCCTTCTAATACACCTTGGAGTGCATGTATCTTTTATGGAGAGAGCAATCCCAGAATACATTGTGCAGAAATAATTCCAGCATGAAGAAATGCTGTCATCAACAGAAACGCAAATGGTAAATAATCTTAAATTTCATTAAAAAATATTTTAAAAAATGAAAAATTTAACTGAAAAATATTTTAAAAAACATTTTAATGTATTTAATGTGTGCTGCTTGTTTTTATATTAGCAATATTCTAACTTTAATTATTAATGTGGTTAAAATGTAGAGCATTCCAAATCAGTCGAATGTCGAAAGTATACTTCGTGTACACTAGCCTTGTGAAGTTCAGAAGGTGATATTTTAGTGTTGGGTCAATACACAGCTCTCTTTTAACTAACTGACAGATATGGACTTTCATCCATCCACTTATTTAGGACACTACGCGCCATCTGACTGGTAAGTCAAAACTCTAACCATAGTCCATTACATACCTCCCACTCAACTGTAAATAGTACTTCAGTAATTAGAACGATAGAGACTGTGTTTGTACCCCGAATTGTACAAAAAAAAATTCATAAAAATTTTATTAACAATGACAATCTAATCGTGATCAAACCCAATGACAATGTAATAAATGGACAAAACCCAAAACTGCTAAAGCTTGGACTACTCAATATTCGTTCACTCAACTCAAAGGCAGTTATTATAAATGACATAATCACAGACTTTAAATTTAATATGCTGTGTCTGACTGAAACTTGGCTCAAACAAAATGACTATTTCAGTCTAAATGAGTCCACCCCAACAGGCTTCTGTTATATGCATGAGCCCCGTCCGGTTGGCCGGGCTGGCGGCATTGCAACTATCTACAGAGACTCTATAACTGTGACTCAGAAAAAAAGAGCACAGATATAATGCTTTTGAAGTGCTTGCACAAAAATTGTAGGAGACTTTAATATCCATGTAGACAACACAAATGATGCATCAGCAATCGCATTCACAGAGTTGCTACATTCTTTTGGGATAATACAACACATTAACAAACCTACCCATCGTTTTAATCATACACTCGACTTAATTCAGATCACCATCTTATAACATGTACACTGCGTACTGTGCAAGTTATTTGTAAAACTCGTTATCGACTGGGTAGAACAATTACATCAACTACAAATGATAGATTCACAAACAGTTTGCCTGACTTGGACCACCTGCTGACCATACCAATAAATACAGAAACACTTGACAATATGACCAGCAACATGGGCACTATTTTCTCTAACACATTAGAAA